>JAVJAQ010005994.1:578460-618907 GCA_032362365.1 Zygogramma bicolorata
AGTGTATGTACACAGTCCATTGTTATGAAAAACATATCACAAAGTTGTTCTCTTCAATTATAAGGTGAATGGAAATAATTGGCTCATGTTTTAACACTGCTTGACTGAACACTGAACTCAGACGGATCACAAAATATCTTCGAGTCGATTCAGCGATCTCCACAATACCTCAGTCCACTACTACTGGTGTAAACCGCCTCAGGAGTAGGGGGTGGGAGCTAGATTTGTGCGCTGGTGCTCGACACTAACTTCATATCAGACGACTAAGATTTTGGATGCTCAAACACTTCTTTCGTCTACCTTATTGGTTTCATCAATTTTATTATCAGTTGTTAATTTTCATTTCCCAAAATACCATTTAAATGATTAATACAACTTGATAAATGATTCAAAGTGTAAAGCTGAATTCAGACAGATCCGAAATCCGATGGTACGACGATCCGACAGCTTTCTGATTGGGCTAAATTTCAATTTGGACCAATCAGAAAGCTGTCGGATCGTCGTACCATCGGATTTCGGATCTGTGTGAATCCAGTCTAACTCCAAATCATGTTTCAAAATATGGGCTAATGTTTGCCTGTGAATTATCGTGGCATGAACTCCAGAATACAGATTTTGATAAATCGTTCACTGCCGAACGATTCGCAGAACAAAGTTTTCGCAGAACTGTGGGCGATTCAAGTAAATAACTAATGAAACGATGGAAATTAGTGTGTTAGTTATTAAAGAGGTTTGTGGTTTTTGAGGAAGAGAATGAGTACCTTTATGTCCGTTTGGTACTGAGATAATTTGTAATAACTGTAATATCATGTCTGGGATACTTACTGTGTACGTAACTACCCGTTAGCGAAGATATATAAGCACTTCATGAATTCCGATGGGCAAAATGACGTTTCGAATCGAAGAAGAAGACGCAGTCGGGAAGTTGACGAATACTTCTGAATAGAAAGCGAGATTATACCGACTTATCGTGAAAACAAACTTCATCTTGAATAGCCTTTCAATTACAAATCATGAAATGAAATTACTTTCAGGTGAGTGTTTTCAAATGCAGGTAGGTTTTTAAACTGGAAAATTCTCGAGGTGTGTAAAAAACACTCCCGTAAAATTTGTACACCAAATCAGGATTTCTAGTGGATTTCAGGTGGGATTTCTGGATTTTATGGATTTCAACAAGATTTCCACAGAATTTTGTACACCGGATTTCCGAAGTGAAACAACCTTGGAAATTCTGGAAAACAATCACCAAATCAAACAAATATAACTTCTACCCAAATAAACAATGAGAAAGGCCATTCGAGGTGAACATATGTTTCAGCTTTTGGGGGGCTATTCTACTACGATCTGATTGGTCGCTGCCTAGGAACAACGTATACGCTCAGTGAACGAGAGGTTCAAGAATTGCCCCCCTCGGGTATATATTTTGTAACGTGTGTTGTCAGTGAAAGGAAACGAGCCAATTTACAAAATATAAAAATTTATTCCATAAGTCAGAAATCACAAAGACATTTTCTAAAACGCATTGAAGGGAGGTTTGATATAATTATTGAAAACTGTTTTTACTGCTTGGTAATTTTTTGGATTTGAAAAGACTTCCAAAGTCCTATTGATATTCAAATAATGAATATTTTCATTTTCCACAACAGGCCACATAATATTATCTAAGAGATCATCTTGTTTCGGCGTAGGGTGTCTGAAATTGAATAATTATTGAGATTAGTAGAACGCAACTTTATATTTCTATGGGCATAAATTCACTATTTTCAGTATAATGGTAATTTGATACTATCGATGGTATACCTTCTCATATATTTGATAGAGCTGATATTGAAATGTGATTTATTCGTACAGTTGATACGTTTTTTCTGCTTGCTCTGTCTGTTCTACATATGCTTCCATAGATTGATTGAAATCACTTTTTTTTCGAATCGGGAACCAGTTTCTACGATTTCATATATACTCACTGATATTTGATGAAGTTAGTCCATAATGCAAGCATTCGTTTCATTGTCAGTTGATCTGATTTTGGGAAATCTTCAGGGTCTCCTAAAGAACCTTCTGCCCCTCCGAAAATGTATTTCAGTTCCTCTGTATGACCAACAGAGTCCGCTCCTGAAAAAAAAAAAATTTACCCAGTTAATATTATAATATTTGTATAGTATATGATCGTCTTTATGAGCGTAAGATGGTCAGAATGCACACACACATTGAATCTGAAGGATGGGTTGAGCTCCTGTATGCACCAAACCAAATTTTACATTTTGAAACGTATTTCGGCAAAAATGTCCCTTGCCTGAATGAGCAATATCTTGGCTCCATGAAGGAGCAAAATAACATAGAAATGTATGACTCACTATACTTGAAAAAACAATTCAATAATGATATGATTATCATGAATGTGAAAAAATTAAATACTTATATGAATTTTTCCTCAAGGAGAATAACAGAACTTTAAGAAAGCTGTCAAATTATACAATCAGTTGAGAAAGACATATGTAATATGGAAAGTCCATAGAGAGAAAACATACAAAAAGGTCAGATATATCAGCTACACTCATCCATGTTTCTGAAAGTCCTTATTTCAGAATATTGAAAGTTAAATATCACGCATTAGCCTATTCTGCACATGGAATATTGCAGTGTGGGAACCCACATACCCTAATAGCACAAATGCGTACCAGAGACGTCCGCGGTACGTCCAGTCGCGACATAAGGACGTCCCCGATACGTTCGATATATGTCCTGAAGACTTATTCGGTATGTCCATGTTATGAAGCCAGATGTCCCCAAGACGTCCAATTGAGGGCCACATCACATTCTATAGACGTACAGTTTCAGATGTCTGTAGTACGCACGGAGGACGTCCGATGAAAACCCTTCAATTTATTTCCTAAAGACGTTTGGAGGACGTTTGGTGTACGTATATAGAGACTTTCCCGATTCGTCCTGAAGACTTACTTGGTACTTCCATGTTACAAAGCCAGATTTCTTTGCTACGTTCTTACAGAAAACGTCCAATGAAAACTTTTCGAAGTATTTTCAGAAGAAGTTCGGAGAACGTATATAGAGACGTCCCCGATTCGTTCGGAATAAGTCCTGAGGATGTCTTCGGTACGTCCATGTTACAGAGCCAGATGTCCCCAAGACGTCCAATTTAGGGCCTAATCACAGTCTATGGATGTTCAGTTTCAGATGTCTTTGTTACTTACGGAGGTCGTCCATCGAAATTTTTTCCAAGTATATCCCAACGGCTTTCGGAGGACGTCTTTGGTACGTCCTTGTTACAGAGACAGCTTTTTCCAATACAGTCTACACAGTATCAAAAATACATGTAGGCACGTTCGTAGTGCCTACAGGGAACGAATTAGAAGAACTCTATTGCTATATCAAAATACAGATCGGATGAGAACAACTAAAAAGATTCTGGCCTGGAAAGTAACATATTTCGACCTAAAAAACAACTTGTGCTGATTCATTCACCCCTTTTAACAGTTCAATCAAGTTATAATACTGTTACGATTTCTCCCTTTGAAAAATATCAATTCTGACACCACTGTTACGATATATCCTTTGGGTTCGTCGATTAAAACACCAAACAACACTAAACTCCTTTTATTAAAACTCTCTATCACAATACAATACAACACAATCACTTAAATCGCTCCGATAACTTTCCAATGCTCGGTACTAAACTCTCCTTCCGCACAGAGCTCTGCTCCACTTAGATCTCAATAACTCTCGTCACTTAGCTCTGAATAAAACTGCCGACTCACTAACTTTCTGTAATACCAATTCTACCTCCGCGGCGAAGCCTGTCCCGTATTTATATATCTGCGTACCTATCGAGAATCCTCTAGAGAAGCCCCGAGGACGTGTCTCGAATTCTCCAGGCGGCATTCACGGTTCTTGGAAAATGACGTTCGCTACGACGCGATTGACGCGATCCTTCGCCTTGCGTTTACGATATGGTCAGGGCCGGCGCTAGGACGTAACAATACAAAATAGTTAAGGCTTTCGCGGCCGAGGTTTTCAGTATCACTACTTTTATTCGGGTTTGAAGGCCGTCGTTTTTTGGAATTTCTTCCTGACGTTTCGCTGGCTCGAGTGGCTAGCTTCTTCAGAGGCTCATTCATCTTGAAATTCACTCCGATGACTGGAGATTTTTTCTTCGCAAGTTGTATTTATGCCGATTCAGGTAGTTTGCGGTGCTAATTTCCATTCGGATTAGGGGAATTGTCATAAATATTGATTACCTTGTTTACCTCATCTGGGTTCAGAGAATAATCATCATTATTATCTGAAGAACTACCTGCAGTTATTATCGATTTTCTTAAAATGGGATTCCATATTCGGTTGAGGTTGACAGCTTCTTCTTTCGTTCTCAATATAATAGCAAAATTGAAGAACTTCCAGAACCTTCTAACTACCGCAAACTCGTAAGGGACCCAACACAATCAAAGTTGAGGAATGTAAACAAACTCATAAAGACGTCCTCACTGACGACATTGGAAAGTTATCGGAGCGATTCAAGTGATTGTGTTGTGATAGAGAGTTTTAATAAAAGAAGTTTAGTGTTGTTTGGTGTTTTAATCGACGAACCCAAAGGATATATCGTAACAGTGGTGTCAGAATTGAGATTTTCTAAAGGGAGAAATCGTAACAGTGGTGTCGAAAGTGGAATTTTTGCTGGTAAATAAAAACGATTGATGGTGAATATGAGTACGTCATACGATACGGTGGAGGACATGAATAATAATTAATACCAAAAGTGGGAAAGACGGTGGCAGGAGGAAAAACAAGAAAGAGAAAAGCGACGACAGGAGGAAGAAAAACGACGGCTGGAGGAGAACGAATTAGAAGAAAAGCGGCGGCAAGATGAAATGAAAGAACGAGAAAAAGTAAAGAAAGAACGAGAAGAAGGACTCCAGAAAATTATCGAAGATGAAAAGAAAGAACGTGATGAAAAGAAAGACGAGAACTTGAAAAGAAAGTCGGCTGTGGCGGAACACGCACTTAGTGAGGGTAACCACGGGATTCTGTTTGAAAATGCAAAACTGATTGCACCCAACCAGGGATACCATAGCCGACTGGTACGAGAGGCAATAGAAATCCACAAACACACGGATAATTTCAGCAGAAAAGAAGAAGCTGTCAACCTCAACCGAATATGGAATCCCATTTTAAGAAAATCGATAATAACTGCAGGTAGTTCTTCAGATAATAATGATGATTATTCTCCGAACCCAGATGAGGTAAACAAGGTAATCAATATTTATAACAATTCCCCTTATCCGAATGGAATAATTAGCACCGCAAACTACCTGAATCGGCATAAATACAACTTGCGAAGAAAAAATCTCCAGTCATCGGAGTGAATTTCAAGATGAATGAGCCTCTGAAGAAGCTAGCCACTCGAGCCAGCGAAACGTCAGGAAGAAATTCCAAAAAAACGACGGCCTTCAAACCCAAATAAAAGTAGTGATACTCAAGTTATAATAATTTTAATATTGTGAAAGTCTGTTATTCCAACACATCTGTACCTCCTGGAAAAAAGTTTATATAGTTCCTAATTATATATTTTCTCACGAAAAACCGAATCTGAAGACAAGCTGTGCCTTCATTCGAAAGTAATGACCCTTCAAAGTTTGGGAGAGGGGCATATTCGGCTTTTTCCTGCCAAAAATCAATCTGGACCCACAAACTCTTATTCGTCGCCCTTTACAAGCCATTCCATCATCTTCACCACAAAAATCGAACCGGAATTCTCGTTACAATTCTCGAGTAAAAAAAAAACATCAGATATATGTTTCATACATCAAAATATGTAAGCAGAAACTGAACTTTTTTCAAAAGGCTCCGGTGTGGAGACAACAGATTTTCATCTATAATATATTGTCTCATTAAACAAAAATAACAATTTGGTAAAAATCCAGGCCACAATCAGTTATTCAGTGACTTAGTTATTCAGACAAAATCTCATACACAAACATAAATTTCCCAGCTTAATTCTAAATTTATTTAATTTTTTTTTAATTCTTTATTTAACGTCGGCCTATTTCCGCTACCAAGGCCAATCACCGACGCCGGTGAGCACACTTCCCCCAACAGGAAATTTTGCCGAACCCTCTGGTATTCCAACCAGAGGTAGGGATCTTTAACGAGCTCAACATCCATGGACTCAGGACCGACGGCTTTACGTCCCCTCAGAAGGACTGCATATCCTCAATATATCTTGTGCTCATTGATATATTGTCTGCGAGCTATGATATGCTATTCCGCTGCAGCTGTACGGGCTTTCGACACGGTATTTCCCTGTATGGTCACTCATCCAAGTACTAACCGCGCTCGGCGTTGCTTAACTTCAGATATCGAATGACTGTCAGTCAACCTGAAGAGCTGGGCCATGCCCTAAATTTATTTACTGAGGTCGCCATCTGAAATTTGAACGTTAATAGAAACGTCCCGAGGACGTCGTTTGCTGTAGAAACTCGGTACATTTGTTTCTGGACATCTTATATATGTTCGGAATATAGCCTAGGCCATACGTAAAGAGCCAGTGCATTGAATGGACGTTCCGAGGACGTCGTTTGCTGTAAATACTTGGTATGTTTGTATCTGGGCGTCTTCAGAAAGTTCGGTATATAGTCTGAGATATATGGTCGTATCAAGTACCACAAATGGCTGTCCCGAAGATGTCGTGTGCTGTATATACTCGGTATGCCTGTTTCTGGACGTCCTTAAGATGTTCGGTATATAACTTGGGACATAAGGACAAAACCAGTATCATAAATAGACATCCCGAGGGCGTCGTGTGCTATTAGGGTATATGTCTGTTATTCAATATTCTAATCAAATATCATTTGGGGATGTTTTTCAACGTTCCAAAAGTATCTTCCAACAACTTACGCTCACACATTATATCAGAATCATTTGGAATAGGCTCAACTGGTAACATGTTCTTATAGTGCTTCACCAGGTAAACTTCCGAGTAATTGATGTAGTATTTATGCTCTAGAAAATTCAACTTTGGAGTCGACTAATTACTCGAAGTTTTCATAGAAAATAAACCCCATTACAAAATATCAAAATCTTACAGTGAGGTATACATAATTTATGGCGATCATCTTTCTACAATGAAATTCTTCGAAAGGTGCCGATCTCGCTTTTGTGTCATAAATATTAATGAAACCTTTTTTCAAATCATCCCAATTCTAGTGTCACTCAATAGTCAAACTTCACTAATTTCGTAGAGGTATATATGTTTCATTATTGATTGATATTGTTGGACCTGGGATCGGAGGTTTTATTATCAACAGAGCTGCTAGAAATATCTTTACAGGTTACCCAGAAAATTCGACTTATATGAACTCAACAATGTTTCGAAGAATGCATTCTTTATCAAATTTTGCTCATATACTATATATTGAAGCAAAAATTTTCTATATTTGTTTCATTCTCTTCCTATTTTTTGGGGGAACTCGGCATTGTCATATATATTTTTGATATAATGTGGGCAAGATCTGGAAAAAACATTATTTCAACTATAATGAAATATAATTTTTGTCTTGATTATACACATGATCCGAAGTCATTTTCACATGTAGATATGGATTTAACTTCAAATGAGTATGATTGCAAGGGATATCTGGAAAAATTCCAGAATAATATATTTCTCTGAAGGCTTAATTTTTATCCAAAATCCATACAGAATGCAATTTTTTTATCTCTATTGGTTCAATGCAATCTTTTTTGGGCATTAGGATGTTATTGATCCCAATAATTGTGATCTGTTAGATCTGTTAACATAATCTTCCATCAGAATTTGGACAGAGTGAATGTATACAATCAAGTCCATCGGTCTCAAGTGTGCCTTCTTATTTGTATCTTTCAGTGATTATATCAAACTATACATATATTTATTGATACAAAATGTACAAAAACCAATGATTAGCTAACGGCTGTACTCCGAAAAAAATTTAAAAAGAGCCTCCTCATAATTTTCTTCTTACCTGGAATATGAAACTGAGTTGTCAGCCCACCCATTTTTCCTTTGTATGAGAACTGATATAAGAAAACTGGCGAAAACTTCGAAGCTAGCTCAGCATGACGTATATTGGGAGTAGTAAACGTTTCATCACTGAGGTACTGCAAATAAAGCAATGGTGAGTACATTACACTTCTGGACTAGTTGAAAAAAGAGCTGGATGAAAATTGATTGCATGATTGGCTATCATTAGTAATACATATGTAACAATTCACAGTCTATTGGGTAATTAACTGAAGGGTATTCGATGAAAAAAAATTTCAAAATAGCATTTCAATTAATCGAATATCTGTATTATATAGAAATGAAACAGAACCTATTGATTGAATCAGATGACTTTATGCCACAAATTTTAGTTTTTATTCATTTTTCCTTATTTCTCCGTGAACAAATATTCGTCTTGAATTTCACATATTGAACCAAATTCTACAACTGCATAAGTCTGAACTTGATTGCGAATATAGATATTCAATGAAATTTTATTCATATGGCGACTTGATGAAAGCCATATAATTGATATATGTAAGAACATATTCAAAAACTTTCGTTCCAGAATTGTGTCGGCAGATACTTATTATTCATGATCAAAATATAGAAACTTGCAGAATTTTACCCTCAGAAGTGTGAAATAATTGTATGTCACACTATAAATCCAATGGAATACCCAATATCATACAAACAAAATCATTTTCTGAAGGAAGGTACCAACACAAATGTTGTAGAGACATTAAACTCAAACACAATTATGACACAAAAGTTTTATCGATTTCTATTAGGAACATACCATAGGGATCAATAATGACAAGATGTTTTTCAAAATAGCTCTTCAATCAATCGAATGTCTGGTATCACATATAAATTAAACAGAATTAATTTATTTAACCGTGAAACTAGGTGACTTAGTCACGATTTACAGTTTGTGTCTCTTTTTTCTTGTTTCTTGGTGAAGAAAATTTCTGCTCGAAATTCACATCATACATATTTTCTTCATGAACAAAATAAGTCTGCACTCATTTGCGAACATTTGTCTACAGACTAGATATTCAATAAACTTGTGGAGACTCAATGTGAGTCATATTGTTTATATACGGAAGATCATATTCGTTCCAAACTTGAGTCAGCAGATACTTATTATTTATGATCAAAATAAAAAATGGGAAAATTTCACCAATAGAAGTGTGATAGAATAGTAGTGGTATTTGGCAATCATATTCAAACAAAAATTGTATGTCACAAAATCATCCCAAAAGAATAACCAACATTTTTTATATACAGATTCACGGAATTATTTTCTGACGGAAGTTATAAAAGAAATGTGAATATATTCAATTCAAGGAATTATTTTCTGGCGGTGAGAGTAAATGTAAATGAGTGATTCATACATTTCATTATAACTCATTGAAATTTTCAGAATATTTTTTGTCATTGTTCATATAGAAAATTCCGAACCAATGGTAGGTGTATTTGAAATTTTAAAGTAGATAATTCAATATATACTGCTGAAACGAAGCAAATTTAAGGGGATTTTTGAAGCCTTGAGAATTATGAACTTTTAATCGAACATTTTTTATTTCCAAAAACATTGAACGAGCTTGAACAAATGAAAATTCCGTGAATTACTCGGTTTATCCTAGGACCATTTCAAACTTGAAATTTGATAATCGAATAGGTACTATAAGATATCACTTGGGAACTCCCCAGCAAACACATTTGTGACATCGACATCTCCGAGATGTCATGATGAGGTCACACTTCTGATTTCATTTGATTACATTACTGCGATATCTGCTAGATGCAATAGTGATACATAACAATGGAGATATTAAGTGGACATTCTATTTGAGATATCTCAGGGACATTAATTATGTAACATCGGGCGAAAATGTCGATACATTCCGCTGATTATACTAGACTAACTTAGGTTCGTTTCCAGTATCACTACTTTTGTTCGGGTTTGAAGGCCGTCGTTTTTTGGAATCTCTTCCTCTCCGATCCGGAGTCAAACTCAAATTCAGCTATGAAAATCCTGAACTATTTCGACTACTGCCAAACTTTATCAAAATAAGGAGGAGGAAACAGTACTACATGTGCTATCTGTGAATGAGAAGTATTAGCAGGGCTAATACACACAGGATGTGAAACCAGAAGCTATTGAGAAGGTGAATGTAGTGGAGCCCCACCAGTATGATGGAGCTATACAAATACATGGATATCCTACAAGCCAATGTCGTACGTTTCGGATATCCATTGGATGTCCAACAATGGTCTTTATTTAAGACAGACGATAAATAACATTATTTCAACAGTAATCCATTCCAGAAATCACTTCAATGAATTTGAATTGATGAAATAATTCAATTTCATGCACGAATTTCTTCTGATTGCGTTAACAGAACAGCGACATGTGCCCCGTCGTGCATTCATACAAATTTCTTTAGAATGGGAGAAAATTCACTCGAAGTATATTTCGATAAAAAAAATATTAAAACCACCCCCACTACTCGCCAAGAGAAGTAGTATAAATTTGTTGGAAATGACTTGCATTTCTCTACACAATCCTGGTTTATCCATGGGACTCGAAACACCCATTTTCAGAACAGCTCAAGAGGAACCCATTGTTGGAAAAATCTCTTCAACATGGTATCTAGTATCAAAAATAAATGATACTCCTCTTAGCGACGAGAGTGACGTCACATGAAAAATTTCTCCACCATGAAGTACTGAATATGATCCTTGTCGTTCAAACTTTGGAACTCTTTGCCGAGAAAGGTTTTCCTGAGGCTTACAAACTTCAAAAATTCATATCCTGTCCCTCGATTCACGCAGTGTTTTTTGAAAATTACAGGGCTTCCATTTCGTGTGAATTTGTATATAAAATAAAAAAAAAACGAAAGTTCAGGAAGAGAGGGAGGACTCTACGATCGCGATATGCAGCCGACGCTGCAAAAAGTTATAATTACCCTTAAAAATGCACCTGGGTTGCTCTGGAATGACCCCGTTGTATAAATAGACTTATATTCCGCAGAGGCAATCCCCAGACATTCCGGAGGCACATTCAGTCTTGGATGTATCATCAAACTTATATTTTTATCAAATTTGCTTCCTTCAGCACCGATCTCTTCTGCACTACCTATAATAATATGATATTATATATAATATAATAATAACAGTTATGATGAATATATATATATATATATATATATATATATATATATATATATATATATATATATATATATATATATATATATATATATATATATATATATATATAATCTTGTTGACAAGCATAAGAACAGAATACAGATACGAGTATTATCCTTGCAAGAAATCAGGCAAAATGTACAAGTATATATGGAACACAACGACAGTATTTATACATACACTCCTATAATATTCAGGTCTCATTCACAATCACTTTTCAATAGCTTATATATTTATACACAAATATATTGAATACGAAATATTATCATCGTAAAATTCATGCGAACCCTAGCTGCTCATCAATCAAAAAGTCAATGTTCTGATTGATTTCCTCAATATTTTCAGATAAATGATGTACATTTTCAAACCATTATAAATGATGAGTCTTTGATTAGGTCAGAGGAAGACAGAGATCTAAAACAAATACATAGCTACTCTGTATCTACCGCTGAAGTGAATTCTTCAAGTGAAGGCATTCCTCTCCAAAGTGAGAATACTTTCAAAGCAGATTAATACTCTCTAGGTTGTGGTCCATCTTCCAACTAGTGACTACATTGGTTGCTTAGGTGTTTCCTGCGAATTACAGCACCGCAGTATGTGATGAAATAGGACGTTTCTCTACTGAAGAAGAAATTTTTATTTTCCACAATATCCGATGCTCACTATGTTTGTGCGAGTAACATAAATTAATGGTTATATCAGAGGTTGCAACCACACCGTTCATTCCAAATTAATATAATTGAACCACCCCATTTTCAGTATTGAACTACCAAATGGTTTATACCATGTGATACTCACCTCTGAGGAAAAATCTTGATTCTTCAGAAGAGAATCCGGTCAGAATTGGCACTTGATTGAAATCTCCCCGAATAAGAGACTCGTGCATGGGAGCGGTTATTATCGCATTTCTGTCATTCTCATTTTCAACAACAGGAACCCATATTCCAATACTTCCAATGATATTCGCAGAATATCTATCATTTGGAACCTACAAAAAGAGACAGGACGATTTAAATATTTTGAGCATATTCAAGGATTTGGACAAAAAAAAAATGAGAAACAGGAATATTTTGTGGAGTAGAGAATATTTTTCTTAAACACTGTTGATGAATATCAGTCGAAAGGTATTTTTTACAAAAAATGAATTTCAATAGTAGCAAAGTACAGATAAGACGCATTTTCGATAAAAGACAGGAAAATTTTTACCAACACTCACATCACTGGTTTGTACCATTGATGGTATTCGACGTGGGAAAATGGTATCGTTTTTCATACCCTCTGTCGAACACTGTTTCGAGTGCGCCCAGGAGACAAAACCTTATGCGGGCAAGGGTCGGTTAATTGTTTTGGGTGCACTGGCGTTTCTAAACGATTTTTACGGTGACGCATCTGCTATTTCAACTGTAGGGAAATCCAGAAAACTCATTAACTTCACTTCTGTAACGGTACTTATAATTTAGTTAAGACCGATTCAACTGACTTCGACTATATAAAGCATCCGACACGTCTTACCATCCAACTCCAACTCTTTATGAAACTCCTCACCAAACTTCGCTTTCTCAATGAATTGTGTCCTTTATTTATACCATTGGAACAGAGATGAAGGAAATCTTTCCAGAACTCGTCAATTCTCGAAGGTCCAGAATATTCGAGAAACCTCCAGCATTCTATTGTTGAATATACCGGCTCAACTGTCGTAAAAATGAGCTGCGATTCATTCACGAACGATACTCAGTGGCGGCGGGATTTCGTATCAATATTTATAAATTTCTTGAACGGCTTAAGAAAATCGGAGACTGATGTATTACATGGTTTTCATAATCACACAAGCTGGTGAAACTCACTGTTGTGAGGAATGAGGTGGGCATTCTCTATGTGGAATCAGGGGGTAATTTATTTTTACTGCCCTGAAACCCTGAGATGTGGAAAATCGCTGGAAGGTAATTCTCTATTCGTGAAAATGTTTTCTCTGTTTTTATGTTTTTCGTTATTTTCTGTCCCAGGCTGTGAATGATGTTTGTGTTGTTTGAAAATTATATTGAATATTCGAAAACTGAATTTAACTCTTGAGGGAGTGATAACTCAGACCGTTCTGAATATTCTGCGTCAGTATTATTCATTAAATCGATCTTTGTGATATAAAGCCAGTCAAACAAGTTTGAAGCTTCTGAGTGTCCCACAGCAAAGATTCAATAACGCACAGAGTGTTCCTCTCAATTTTCACACAAATAAAAATCAATTCAAATTCCAACCAAGAACAAATATTCAACTACAGCGAACAAACAACCTGAAAATAGGAACCAACACTATTGAGTGTATCAACGAGAAATTCAGCTAACGTTTCAAGGCAAATCCCTTCAACCTCATATCAACATCAGAATCAATCATAAAGACCAATTCCTATGAGTGTCTCAACAAGAAATACCAATCATCATGTCAAACTTCAAAGAACATTCGTTTCAGAAGAAGTTTTCAATACTGAAATTGATCAGGACATTGCCAATAATTATAGGAGTGATCAATTTGCCAATCAGTCGGAAATAGACCAACATTGTTATGGAAATAACCAATATTTTGAGGAAATCCAAGATTCACAGATTCATTCAGATGTTGATCTGAATGTTGAAAACTATGATGAAAATTTTATATAGAAGTCTCTCAGGACCATCAAAAGACGTAGAACCATAAATGATTGCATTTAATAATACTCAACCAAGCGAACTATCCTATATTGTATTTGTCGATATCAATGCCAAAATTCTAATCGATTCCAGATCAACAAAATCGTTCATTGACCCAGAAATAGCTTTCAAATATTTTCCAAACCTGGTTTAAAACGAACCTTCCATAGTATCGACAGAGAGGTCCGGAAAACTACGCTCAGTCGATGTAAGGGGGCGTGAATTGGCTCACCCATCCCAAGCTCCAATGTTTTCGATTTCCACAATGAGAACGCAATGGCATCAGTTGCTGAAGGGGTTCTGAACGACCATTCATGCTGTTTCACTGTCGATACGGGAGCCACAAGATCGGTGATGAATTGCAACACTTCCGGCAAGCAAAGGACCTCTATGTGGACATCCATTCCGGAGGCAGCCACTGGAGATAGAATCATCGTGTTCGGAGAGAGTCAAGTCAAGATTGGACTTGGGAACTTGGAGACAGGAGATAATGTCCTGGTAGCTGATATCGTCGACGAATTTATTCTTGGGCTTGACATTATGAGTGCTCATGGGTTCGTAGTCGATATGAGGAACGAAACTTTGATTGTATATATACAGGGTGTCTAAGAGTTTTCTGAACGAGCGATACCTCCGTTACTGGAAGAGTTAGAAAAGTGATCGCAAAAACATTTTTACGAATATCGAATTGCCTTCCATATAATGCATTCGAAATAATCTTCTCATGTTCATTCCCCTAAAAAATCACGCCCACCCCCATTTTTTCAAATGGCACGATACATTTATTTTCGCCGTAATATAATCGTTACATCGTTGTTCATCTGGTGATAAACTTATCGGAAGTTGCGGAACACGTTTTCACAGGAGGTATTCGTAACGTTGCCTTCGATCGAACGCAAGCTTTAGATAGGAATAAGAGCTATTATCTGCGACTGTATAGAAAAGAAGAGAAAAGAATGAATATAAAGAGAACATGGATATCGTCACTTCAGGGTACACGAAATCTCCCAATGACTAATGAAGATATTTCTCAGAAGGAGAATCTGATGGTAATTACAGATGACAGTCGTACCTCTTATTCAACGTTGAATACGGAAAAACTCTCAATTCTAGTATCATTGAACGCAACGCGGCAATTATTTGTCTATCATTCGTACTATAGGATATCGTTTTTGTAATGAATGGGCAAATAGTTTTGATTTTTCTTGATAAATTCAGAGTCTACCGCTGTCATATTCGTGGTTTAAGAGACACTTTTACATCAATGGTTTCATATCAGAAAAAGCAAGTAATAGAATGTAACTTGCGGTTATCTCCTCATTACAGCACCACCAATACAGGCAGCAGTTTGAACAGGATAACAACTACTACCCTGGATATATGCAACGTAGGTCTCTAAATGACATGCGAGCAAGACACTGTACAGCAAGGTCAAATTTCCCTTAGTCTTATAGCAAAGTATTTTTCTTGTAGACCATAATGAGCACCTCCGAATGGTCCATTATCGTTGTATGAATATTCCGGATATTTTTCTGTGAAATATCATCAAATTAACCTTCAATTCTCAGTTGGTAATATGTTATTCCAGTATAGTTATTCTCCTGTCACTTCTCATAATCTTTTGAAAGGCTTGTATTCATTCAACATATTATCTTCATTTATATTTTCATTGAGTCAAAATGAACTTCTCAATTCTTTGATCATTCCAGGAATTGTATGATTTTCTAACATTTCCGATTCTGTCCTGTTTGGTATTTCGTCAGACAGCAAAATCCTTGAAAGCAGACTCAACAGGTAATGTATACGTTTATCAAATGGAAATCAAACCATATTCTATCGATTTAAGGGAAACAGTTATCGATTCGGACTGAATAACACGTTTTCAACGCAAACAAATCGATTGATAGTAAAGGTCTGTTTATAAAATAGCAACAACCTAGAAGACACATGATTTGGTTTACTCAAATGTCAATGCCATAGTACACTAAAATGTACTCACTAACAGCTACATGAAGGTTTATAGATTTTTCTACAGCTGAAATAGCCAAGGAGTACCATTGCCTTATGAGTGTGTTTGATGAGGGTGGCCTAAGTTTGATAGCAAACATAGGTTAGGTTAGTTAGGTTCAAAGTGGGTGGGTATGTACAACCTTCGACCGTAACAAGCCAAGGTGAACTGTGGGATAAATCAAATCAAATTCCACCAACTGCGACAAATCCGATCGTTTATTCAAAGGTATATTGATCAGATCTAAGGGCAAACGATAAGAATATGACTCGGACCGCGGTGAGGCAGACCCTCTGGGTTTTCATATTTCCAGACATCGGCAGCACGCCGTATATCTCGACAGTCCTTGGGCCTGATTCTATTTCAGGAATCGAATGAGAATTTTTGGGTTGGCCATCTTTATTCCATAAGACTTTCAGGAAATCATTGTAGCAGACTGGACAGATATTATTCGATTCGTGAAATAGAATCAGGGCTCATGTATATTCATTTGCTAAAGGACAGTGACCTGTATGTAGGCTTATGATGGACCGAGAACGTACCCTACCCATTTCAAATAATCTCAATTGAATAATTCTGTGGTCACCTTGGAAAGTTTTGATGTATTGTAGTCACTAATATGTCATTTGTCACAAAGTTTATGTTTCAGAATCATTTAGGACCTTAAGTCAATGTCAAATTTCACTTCCTGTCACCCCTCCTGCTCAGCATGCAGCACGTTGGGAATCCAAATTTTGATCTTTTAACAATGTTTTGATAAAAAAATTTCAATTGTCAACCCAAAAGGGCACTGATTTTAACTTTGATGTTTATTCAATGTAATGTCTCACGATTATTTGTGATTGTGAAGATCTTCCTGTGAATACCTAGACGAGTAAGTAATTCAATTCTAACCTTTAATCCAATTTCCGACTATTACTCACTTGCAGGTATAGCACTGAAGATGGCTTAATAGCCGAAAGCGCTCTGCGATTTTAAAATAAATTTATTTACACGAAATACGACTTTCCCTGATTCATCAGCACGTGTATGCAGCACCAACAAATCTCACCTTATAAGACAACGTAGGTCATAGTTGCTTCAAAAAATTTTTTCAGGTCGATATATCGTATCGCGGTAAGGAGATTGGTTAGATCGTATCTCTAAACATAAATACAGGGTTGGTAAAATTGTACTCTCTTCCTCGTAATAGCTATCTTCAAAATATCGTATCATGAATATATATGATTTGTCTTTTTAACTCACATCAGCTGTTAGAATATCAAGAGCTGACGATCTCAGCAAAATATCCAGAAGATCCTTGGAATCATATGTAGTAAAATTTGGATCTAGAGCTCTCCCCATTTTGAAGGCGAAATGTCTCGGGTCATCTTGTGAAGCCAATGGCGACAAAGGCGAACCGCTCTCCAATATGAATCCACGAACTAGTCCTATGAAAAATAATTTTACCTTAAATACAATCATTATTGGTGCAGTTCAAGTGCGCGAAAAGTAAGTTTTGTTATTCCATTATATTATCATATTATGAGCAAACCAGATTTGTTTAGAATGGATGTAAATTTTGCAGATGATAGCACCGAAAAATCAGTAGGTAGTTGCAAGAGACCTAGACGGCAATGATACTAATAACAACTTTTATGATTTTCAAGAAACTATCCGCTACTTACATTTTATATAAAATACAAAATATTTCAACTGGAGAAATATGAATCAAGCATAAAACAGTGATTGAGAAAAAGATCGTATGTTCTATTATAATGAATACGTTTTTGAATAACGTTCGAATAGATCGTTTGAGCTTTTGAGAAATTTTATTGCTTTAATGAATTACACTAGAGTGATTATCGAAAATCCTTTGCCTATATCTGTTTCGATAAAGAAAGCACTAGTACACCAATCCGCATCACGTGTTTCACTATAGAATAGCTCACTTAGGCACGTTATGGAATCACAACTTTCTAGTCTGAATCACGCAATGAAGTATTTTGTTATATACGTTATCACGGATTTTCATGAAGTACAGCTGAGGCAGCGATGTTCGATATTGCTCGCGCCAAGCGGCGCTGTGGCATTTGGGGTGGAACCGCAGATTTCTGTGAGTTACATCAGTTTTGTGGGCTAAATAAACTAAGGCCAAAGTAAACTGTACATGACATTGGGTTACTATACATTCTGTTGGATTTGGGATAGAAATAATATAAAAAGATGATGGCTCATCGTCGAAGGATCAATAAATAAATCAACAAATAAAAAGTTGATCACTTTCGTTTCGAATAAATGAAAACAATTAGACAAAATGACGTCTGTCATAACCCCTATCCCATCAAGCGCCACCTGCACCGGACTTTACAGAATACATGGCATTCCATCAGTTATCTGTTTTGATTTTTTTGAGCAATATCACTTGATTGGCTGGTTGAGTGAATATGAATTTCCAAAGTGAAATATGGTTATTTATTATTTTCAACATAACGAACAAACAGAGATAAAGGACACTTATTCTGATGAATGATTTTTCTCGCAAACTACCCTTTACATGTGTAGGAAAATCCCATATATATAATCTGTTTATTTCTAGTTTCGAGTGATTGCTATACAAGTTGACACAGAAAAAATGATTCATATGATATCCAGCGCCCGTCGCGATATACAGAGAGTGTTTGCTGATTATTTTATGTTACTTCTGTTATAGAAGATCAGTATTTTTTTGCATTGAGTTGAAAGCCATAAATCACATCCATGAGAATGTATTAAAAAAACAGTGTATTGTGTGATTTTTCCTAGACAGTTTACAGAACCAGTGGTTTCTAAAATGAACTAGTAAGAATTACCTAATGATATGAACACATGTTGTTCTCTCGCTCCCCAGGAAAATCTCTAAAAAATACTCCATGAAATTCTCTCTTTGGGTTTCCAATCCAAGTTTTTATTTCTTAGACTGATCGTAATATGTGATCTATTTATTATTACAAGGTTTCTTTACAAGTTGTTTGTTTCCCTAATGTGATTAATACACCCCAAGGAATATCAAGGTTTTGCGTAATATATACTTGATTATTTATCCTTAGATGCAGAGACATTGATAGGGAATGTAATTACCTTCAACCCTTCTGCTCAGATGTAGAAATCCAGCCGAAGTTGCTCCAGCACTTTCCCCCATCACAGTAATGCGTTTGCTGTCTCCACCGAACAAGTGGATATTCTGAATGACCCATTGTAAAGCAAGAACTTGGTCCTTCAAGCCCAAGTTTCCAGGTATCACCCCATCAGCCGTCGTCAAGAAACCTGAGGAAATTAATGTTTTTTTAAGATTATGCAAAAGAAACGGAATATTCACCTCAAATCATTCCAATATTATGGGCATGAATGTGCTGTCATGAGTGTGATATGAAAGTGAAACTTAAAAAAAAGTGGTTGGTTATACACACACCAATGTGATAACACGTGTGTACGACGTCAACGGAATTGGAATCAGAAAAATCAGATTAGCTGCTTACTTCTTACTGCTTACACCCCGCCCGACTTTGTCTATGTGTACAGATTAAATTACGGAGAATATTGAATGACCAACCAGTTAAACCAACAGCAGGACCTCTCATACTTTTTGACTGCGATCTTTCAAAAAAAGCACAACACAAAGAATCAAAAAATCGATTTTTAGTCACCCTTTGAGGTGTCATCTCTTGATAAATCTTTTTGGTGCAATGATTTTTGCATGATCGACTTTATGCTGACAAAATGTTCAGAATGGTTATATACTGAAGAACGTATCAAGGTCTCATACTGATCCAATACATTTTTATTTTTGGATGATCTCATTCGTCACTATCGTTCGAAATGAAATTAGTATTTATTTAACTCTAAAAAGATAAAAAAATGTTATTTTTTCATGTTCATATTTTGATTCGATCTGATATTTTTGTGATACAAGTGATTCCTCATGAATAACTTCGTAATACAATCCAGACTTTCATAAATGCTGAGGGTTGCAGATCCTGAACCATAATGATGAATATCAATCAACAAACTCACCAAAAGGTCCAAGTCGATAATTCATTGTTACCACAACTATGTCGTAATCAATCAAATATTTAGGATCGTAGTACTGATATGCTCCGGAACCATAAAAATATCCGCCTGCGTGGATCCAGAATAGTACAGGTAATGTCTTGCCAGGAGTTCCTGGTTTCTGGAAAACAAGTTGAAGTGGTAAAAGATGAATCCGATCCGAATGGGGTGATAACTTAAATTTAAGAAAGCCACTCTTTACGATATTTCATGAAAAAAGTTTTCAATTGGTTAACTGATTTTGAAAATAGTAATATGAGACTTCCACTGATATAACTAGATTCGAAATAACCTGAGGTGGGCATTTCGAATAACCCACAAAAACTTTAACAAAAATGTTAACTTTTCACAGTGTAATGTTGTCCAATTAGGGTTTTTGATATAGTATCAATGTTATAGATATACTGCCTATGTACTCCCGAGGAAACGTTTACTTGAATCACTTCAAAAATTTTATCAGAAAAACTTTTCTAGAATGTTTATTTATTGTCAATATCATATCTTCATTTCATCTAGGAAACGTTACAGAATAAATGTTTTCTAGAGCTTCTACAACCACTGTACCTGACTCATAGAAAAAATATAGAAATTATTTTGATGAATATATAATATGATCATGACTTCAAATTAAGGTAATAGAGATGTCAATAATATATATTTTCATTGAACATAATTCATTTATATCGGGTTCATGCAACTATATCTGATAACTACGCCTCAGCCCGAAGCCATTAACCAAGAGTTCAACACACGAAAATCAATTAACAAGTTTATGCCATAATAATGTCTCAGCTGGTATGAGTTATGAATGCAGCAACAGTGTTACCATCGCAGGAGGTACTGAAATAATTAGTGTAAATACAATCTCCTTAAAATGAAAATATTAGCGAAATGTAGGTCATGTGCAGGAAAAACAAATCTGGTTTCTAGTTGAGAAATCAGAATTCAGAGACCCTACAACATTTCCCTCCAAATTTTGTAGAGACTGGATTGGATAACTCACTTTCAATATTTGTGACTTTTTGTCGATCATTTAAATAATCTTTGAAGTAATTGAGCATAACCCTTTCAATCCTAATTAACTTTGATTTTTTCAAAAGAAGATTCCAGTCAATTGTCTCGAATATTCTTGGTGAATCTCGAAAAACCACAACAACGTATTCCAATGTATCAATGTACCCACTTGGGAACAGTAAGCTGCCACTTCGAATTTCCCTTACGAGTAATGGTGCACTCTTGAAAGATACACGGCATTCTTGACAAACCTAATGTGAAATTCTTTTGACAAGAACCACTGCACGAAGTTCAGATGAACTCAAACGTTTTATAACCCAGATCCTGCTCACATGATGCACTAATGTCGGCCATTCTGTTCAACACTTTGACCATAGAATTGTTATCTGTTAGCATTTTTTTACCTACTGGTAGTATTTTCCTCCGCCCTGGTTTTATAGTGTTAAATCACCAAAATGTCGTTGAGAACACTGATTTGACGCGAAAAACTGATGATTCATTCATCAGGTTCTGTTTTCAAATCACGGTTGTCCAACCCATCAAAAAATCAATATTTTTATTAGTTTTTCTCTGGTTATTTTTGACTAAATGGAGCTGACTTGTTTCATGTATCAACTAACTTTGTCCATTGATTTATAAAGAGCTAACTCAAATCCGTGTCTCTTCTGTCCCTCACTTCGGATAGCGTATAAGTTTCTCGAAAAATTTCGATTCGAAAACGTAAGATATTGCAATGTTTCAAGAAAGACTAGATCAATTTCTAAAAAAGATACTTGGAAGAAAGCAATTCCCCTGAACGTTCCCAGCAAAGAATGTTATGACTTGTAAAGAAAACTTTATGTTCCATCCGATATTGACTAAAAAACATACAAGGATCTAGTTATGCTTCCAATCAAGTATTTTTCTTCAGTGAAATATTTTCCTGGAACAATGAAATTCTACGAGGCCAGAAAATCTGGGAATTCAAAAGTTTGGGAAGGCTGCGAATGAAAAAGTTTGCGAATGGGACTTAGCTAGGGCAATAAACTATTCGCTCTCAGTAGGTGACAACTCAGATCAATCGTAGAACAGGACACAGAAATCTGAGAGGATTCCGACACAAGACAGTGAGAACAGGACCTCCTGATTGTGGAAGATGTGAAAAAAAAACAGGAGAAAACCCCAAACCACCTACTCAGTAAGTGCCCAGCGCTAGCAGCGTCCAGATGGAAATGGTTTGGAAGGGAAGAATTACACCAGAGGAAATCAGGAAATTCAGTCTCAAATGGCTATTCAGTTACTGATCAGCGATAAACTACCCCAATAGAACCCTGAGGCACGATTGAGTACAGTATACAAAGGCAATAGCCAAGTGCATAAAACCGAGATGGTTTTGTCGAGACATCTAATCTAATCTAGTATAATCCAATATAATTGTTAATCTACTAGAAATTAACAACAATCTCGTATGATGAAGCTGAACTTATAGATTATATTCATTTCGAATTTTCAACAAAAACATGATATGTTCACAAGAACATAATAAACTATAATTTGATTGAACTCAGTCGACCTCGGCTGAATAGTTTGGTATATAATCAATTATATTTATAATATAATTAGATTCCCTTTAATTCAATTGAAATGTAGTTTATCATGTTCTGATTAAAATATCATGTTTTTGTTAGAAATTTGAAATGAATACAATTTGTAAGTTCAGCTTTATCATTCGAGATTGTTGTTAATTTCTAGCATATTAACAATTACAATTACAACTAATTGTCTTTTATTTGTGCTTAGGTTCATGAAAGCAGCACATGCACATAAAATACCAGAGGCGCACTCGCAATTCAACACACTCCATGTTTGCATATTTTTCGTTGGAATACGGCTCTCTTCAAAATTGAAAGAGCGAAAGGGGATGGGGTAGTAAAAAGGATGAGAGGTGCCAAGTGGTACCAAAGCCCCACCCTGCATTACCTATTCCCGCCCCTGGTGCACCTCCTAGGTGGGAATCAATTGTATGGTCTTATATTTTGAATTGTGCTGAATCCAACGAAAGCATCCGATTCATCGTCTGGCGCTTAGTTCTAGTTCTACATGCTGATATAGGTGGAATAGCATAGTTTTCACCTGCGATGTAGACAACGACCCCACCTACGCCCTCTGACAGTGTTGCCATCGTGGCAAAACTTCTTGATAGTTACTTCAACTCATGTACCATCAGTGTGCGAAAACTCAATCCGTCAGGAAAAAGTGAAAGGTTTGCCCTGCTTTCGTGCACTAAACATCCCCACTATCGGACGATCACAGGTAACCCGACTACGAAGCCAGTTTCGAATAAGTGCAATGTTTAGAGACGTGTTCCAGTTACCGTAGTTATTTGAGTATTCTTATCGTAACTATGTCCAACTTTTTGAAGTTATGGTATCGTTCTTATTATCAGGGGTTCGTTCTTATCTGAAACGTATAAAAAAAATATTCAACGTTCCCTAAAACTAAACTAAAACAATAGTTTTGCCTCCCTTGGGGGTAAGTTCCCTGTATAGCGGGTTCTGAAAAATTTAAAAAAAACATTCAGTAAAATAAACGATAAAGATGTGTGAATTCGCCTTGTTCATTATTAATTTGGGCTAATCAGAATATCACAAAACAATGAAAACTAGCTTTCGAACCGTGAAAAACAAAATAGAGATACTTCTTCAAATTTGAATAAATACTCCGTGAACTCTTTCTATATGAATACTCCGTTAACTCTTTCGTAACGCAACCGCTTACAAATATTCTCATTGATTTATAAAATGAAAAAATATTCAACAAACTTCCTTATTGGCTAGACTTATCTGGCTCTGTCCGTTAAAAGGGGGGGGGTGGATCTAATTTCCCCTTCAGTAACAAGGTGGTAAGTAGGGACAAATAATGATCGACTGTAGCCCAGGATAACACTGGCCCATCAAGGCTCAATCCCGATGATAAAGAGGACATGTTTCAAGGTTAGAAGGCACCAACGATCTAAGGGTAGACCTTGGATGGAGGAAGGCTTGAAACGGTAAACACAAAAAATCGATAGCTAGAAAAGTGAAACCTAACTCAACGGAATCATTTAATCAAGTGTAAATCAAATCACAAAATACTTCCTCACCCGTAAATTCACGTATTGAGGTTTATTCCTCAATTTGGAGAAGTTTTCAACAAAATGTATTTGTTAAAATTGAGACGACATCGGCAGATGTGATATTTCCACATGAATCGAGAAGGATTTCTTTCAAATGGAAGTTCCAAAGGTATAATTCAACGAGGGTAAACAACACCTCGAAAGAATGAGTGAATTTACCAATATAAAGATGTATATCGACTCAGGAAACACGTATCAAGTTTCTGATAGTAGATAAGGCTCGGAAGTGACAAAAAGTGTGAAAGTTATGTTCACATCGCAAGAACTTCAGCGCACGGTCATGATTCGAATAATTCAGTATATTTATACGTAAATAACCATTTTACAAGTATGTATTCAACGAGTGGTATTGATATTTCCGAAGGCTCCCCTCCTACAATAGCAGTGATAAGGGAAAAATATCTTTTTTTTTTAATATGAAAATTTTGAACACGTAACATTCCCCTTTAACCCTCAGGAGAATTTCTCCGTAATTCTCCTTCAACATAATTGGGCAATTTTGAAATGAAACTTATACTGATTATTAGTGATCAGATTCAGAGTCAGGTTCTGCTTTCAAATCTTTTACATACCATAATCCTTTCAGGCGATCATACTCACACACCTGATGGACTTGAACAATATGTTTCAAACGTTACATTGAGTCCTGCGGGGTACTGGTCGCAAAAATTAGAGATGTATGAGGTCGCCAGAACCAACATACTCCCTAGGAATATTCATAAAATATGGAGTTAGTCCAGTGGTTTCATGGGTCGAAGATAGAATTGCACAACCAACTCCAGGGAGAAGAGTATCCCATTCCTCGGAATTATCCATTATATAACAACCTAACATAGTTTTGAGTACTCCATTCACTCGCTCGACGTAATTTGATTGAGGGTGATAATTAGGAGTGTGAAATCATTTTACTTTGTAGGATTCACACGATTTTGAAAATGCGGCACTACGGAACTGCACTCCGTTGTCACACTGTAAACACTTAGGCCATTCAAAGACAAGAAAAGTCTGCGCCTCGACAATCTTTGTTACTGCGAACGCAGTTGAGGTACGAATCGAAAAGAAAAGTGAGAACTTGCTGAATATGTCCATTATGACTGAAACAAATGTATATCCTTTCAAAGAACGTGGCAAAGGTTCAAAAAAATTGGACCCTCATTCTTTCCCAATGTTTTGTAACTTCTTGGGATTTGCCTAAAAAGCCTGCTGGAGGGCGAAGAAGAGATCAACTTGATAAGCAAACGTTACAATTACCAACAAATCGCGTAACATCAGACCGAACCTTCGGCCAATAGTAGCTCCTTTTTATTCCCTCATAGGTTTTAAAAATACCCCGACGTCCTTATGAGATCTGGTCATGATTTTCCTTCAATATGTCCAGTCTCTGGCTTTTTGGGACCACCATTTTCCAAAAGACGCCATCATCTCTCCGGTTTGGTTATGAACATTTCGCATACCTGAAGTAAATTGTTCTGACATCGCGAAGCAGGATAATGCAAGGGAAGTGCTGAGACTTATTCTCATGGGAAATTATACCACCTATCTTCTCGATTCATTGATGAACCTCGATGGTTGAAGAGAGGATCTATACTGGCAATTTCAGGGATTGATCCACTCAGCACATCGGGTACGATATGGTCTCGTCCTATCCTGTGAACAACCTCGATGTTAAATTTTTGTGATCGAAGAGTCCAACGAGCCGAGCGACCTGTGGGTTCTCTAAGATTATGTAACCACGCCAAACTTTGGTGGTCAGTAATGACCTTAAACTTATACCCTTCAAGATATGGTCGTAACTTTTTACATGCGTAAACGACAGCAAGTAATTCTCGCTCTTTGGAGGAGTGGTTTCTTTCAGTTCTAGGAAGAAACTGAGATATATAACAAACACATGTTATCCATTACATGTTCCTGCGAAAGAACCGCCCCGATTCCATAAGCGGAAGCATCAGTTTGAACAATAGGTGGTTTGGTAAAGTCTGGACAAGTCAGAATTGGGAGGATACCATGATATTTTCGATGAACTGAAGGGATCGTTCCCACTCTTCAGACCTATGCCATATTTTATGTTTGCATAATAAAGACGTAAGTGGACCAATCGTTGTAGGGAATTTCTGCAGAAACCGGCTATACATTTGTTTTGAATATTATCTCTGACACTGTTTCTCGAACGTTTCTGTGATGACGATAATGTCGTAAAGAAACGAATACAGTTCCATTTCTGCACCAAATAAACGATCTAAAAGACGCTACCATGTAGCAGGGGCGTTTGTCAATTCGAATGGCAATTTCTTGAATTGATTTGAACCACGACCGGGTACTGTAAAGGTCATTTCATCCCTCGAATCCAAAGCTACTGGAACCTGCCATTATGCCAAGCGAATATCGAGTGAACTCAAGTATTTTGCATTCCGTAATTTATTCAGGATAGCAGCAATGTAAGGAATGGAATAAGCATCTTTTTTAGTCACACGATTCAATGTCCGATAGTCCACGCAAAATTTATCATTACCTTTGGGCACCAAACGAACCGGCAAAGAACACGCTGAATCGGAGTGCTCGATAATATCATCTTTGAGCTTGATTTCAATTTCCTCATAAATAAGTTTCTGTATAGCTGGTGAATAACGATAAGGTCTGATTCTGTTATTATTATTATTATATAGGGGACTAACAATTTTACCACAAGCCTGTGATTACACTCATTTTTAGCCGAAGATCTATACCTAGAATCAAGGAATGAGACATATTTGGAATTATCAACGAATTCGTTACATCTTCATCTTGTTATTGAATAGGAACACTTACTGGGCCTAGAACTAAACAGGATTGCTTGTTTCCAACAGTTAAATTTTCAACGTGAGAAGATAATAATTTCACTCCTAAATTCTTCAAATATTCCAACCTTTCATATCCATGAAACTTAAATTTGCTCCTGAATCTAAAATACCCATAATGCGTATATCAAATACTAAATAGGGACGGTTATCGCCCTCACACTGCGCGAAAATATAAGAACAGGTTCAATATATACTATACTATCACTACCTAATTTTGGGTCGAATTTCTCCGAACTCATCCTTCGAAGCCACGGATGGTTCGGAGTAGCGTTTTCCCAACGAACACAATCATCACATGTACGCGTTAAAACATTCGCTTTCCCACATCGAAAGCAATGCTTCTTGAAGGCTTCAGTATAGCCTCATTTGAGAAAGCCTGCCTCTCTGCAGTTCCAAAATACTCCTCGACTAGCGTCTGCAGTAGAACTAAACGAAATATGCCCTTGAATGGCACTAACTTGTAGTCTGCTAGGCCTCTGATTCATAAGCTCAAGTTCCGCAACTGTACTGGGATAAGTGGGAGTGGATGTATGCACATTATGCGCAATTGCACATCTTCAATAGTTTGAGCATCTATTGTTCCAATAGGATATAGGGCCAATTGATTCTGAATAGCTGGTAAAAGGTTACGTCTGATAATTTTCAGCTGAGTTTCTTCACTAAGTGGTTGAGAAAGCTTTCTGAACAAATTATTCATTTCAGCACTGAAAATAACAGTTATCTCTTTAGCCCCTTCGGTTCGATTTCGAATATCACCCCACTTATCCTCTTCTTACTCGGAGCACAAATAAGGTAAGCGGAGCTTTGTAAATTTACCAATATAAAGATGTATATCGACTCAGACAAGACGTAGTGATAAGAACCCACGCAACAAAAAAGTTTCTGATAGTAAATAATGCTCGGCAGTTACAAGAAGTGTGAAAGTTATGCTCACAACCCAAGAACCTCACCGCACGGTCATGAATAAGATTATTATTTTTTTCTTAATTTAACGTCGGCCTATTTCCGCTACCAAGGCCAATCACCGACGCCGGTGAGCACACTTTCCCCAACCGGAAATTTTGACGAACCCTCTGGTATTCCAATCAGAGGTAGGGATTTTTTACGAGCCCAACATCCATGGACTCGGGACCGCCGGCTTTACGTCCCCTCCGAAGGACGGCATATCCTCAATGTATCTTGTGCTCATTGATATATTGCCTGTGAGCTATGATATATGCTATTTAGCTGCAGTTGTATGTGCTTTCGACACAGTGTTTCCCTGCATGGTCACCCATTCAAGTACTGACCGCGCTCGGCGTTGCTTAACTTCTGAAATCGAATGACAGTCAGTCAACCTGAAGAGCTGGGCCATGCTCATGAATGAGATTCGAATTCAATTCAGTATATGTATACATGAATAGTCCTTTTAGAGTAGATAACCCATATTACAAGAATGTATTCAACAAATTCAAGAAAAGTTCATTATCAATCTCTGAGATATTGGAAATTCTGAGGAAGTCAAGCCCATTTAAGTTGATCTTATTGTGGGAAGCATTCCGATTCACCTCGAGGTCGATTTGAACTTGGCCCATTCTGTCATATCAGAAAAAATATTTCGTGTATATTTCATACTTTTGAGCAACTTGAATATTTGAACTTGAATATTGTATTCGATAGAATGAGTTTCATTTCGAAACGTATGTTATTAAAAATGGCGGACCTCCTTCTATTGGCAGAAATGAGTTAGAAATGCTAGATTTCTTTGAAATCCAAACCGACTGCTACCCCAAAATTCTTCACACCCCGTCACATACATGTATTCCTCAAACGAATAATTCAGCCTCGTGAAAAATGATATTTTGTTTCCATTTGAATTCTTTGACTGGGCAACATCGATACTCTCTTATATGAAGTGTAACGGCGGTTTGTGCATTTGTGGGGATTTTAAAATTACACTGAATTCCCAGTCGGAGGTTCAGAAATTCTCATTACCGCGTACCGAATATTTGTTCAAAGAATTACAGGGTAGAAACCTTTTTTTCAAATTGATCTCTCAGATGCATATCCGTGAATTTTGTTAACTGAAGGCAACAGCGAAGTAGCTACGATTTCCACCCACGAACGATTCTTTGATTTGAAAGACTTCCGTACGGAATTCGTGCCCCAACAGTTTTTGGAAGGATAATTAATTGAACAGAGATTCGTTATTCTGGGGGTGGTTTGCTTTCTAGACGACATCCTATTGACCAGAGAGACCGGTTGAAAATGTTTTTTGTCGTTTATATGAATGTGGTTTTGAAGTCAAGAAAAAAAGTTTCAGTAACATACATGGGATACAAAATTGACAAAGACGGTTTGCACACCTCTTATAAGAGTAAGAGACATTCAAAATGCTACACAACCACTCAACATTGGAGAATTGAAATAATTTTCAGATATAAGCAATTACTATTCTCGATTTCTCCATTTAAATGATTCTTCTGATTGGGTGGGGGACACTCGATTTCAGGGAAGTTTCGAAAAAATCAAACATATTTTGTCTTCCGCTGAAGTTTTGGCCCATTCTGATTCCAAACGAATTGTCAAGTTGACAGTTGATGCATTCAGTGTAGGCATCAGTCATGTATATAATGGAGGGTTGCCTATAATTTTAATATTCATATGGTGAAAAATTCATTCTTGTTTGTGATCACAAACCGTTGCTTTTCATTTGCTACAAATATAGTTTAATGGTTTTGGCTATAGAACACCTCTTGACGAGTGAGTAACTTCACTTATGCAAAGCTCAACTTTTTGTTGAATTAGTATTGAAAATTTTCTATCTACCTATTACTTCAAATCTCAAATGATTTCAATAAATACAAAAGTCTTTCAAGTTTCAAGTAATCAAATGGAGTGCCTTGAAATAAACAATATTATTGCAAGATACATAATGAAAATTTTACTAAGACATTTTTTTACGTTTCGAAATCCCTAGGAATATCTGTACGGATAATGGAAAAACATTCAGGTAGGAATTTTTTTTGAAGTTTTCATTGAGTTATGGAGTTGGGCATTCACCTGGGGCGCATTAATAACCTGACAGAAATGGGCTCGCCGAGTCTGCCGGTGATTTCAATTTAATAATTGATGATTTTTTGTAGCATTACCGTAATACAATTCATAAAACTACAAGTGAAACTTCAGAAAAATTGTTCATGGGCCGTCAGTTTCGGACCAAGTTAGATCTTTTATTGCCTATAACCGATGAAAATGCAGCACCAGCAGTACAGGAAAAATAAAGTTTTTATTGCGCGGGGGAAAAGATACAGGTGCGAGATTATGGCGCAATTGGAAGTAAATAGTGCCTTGGTCTTGTATAAAAAGTAATTTAAAAAAGGACCTTTATAATCGAGGTAGATGGGGTACGCAGTTGGGAGAGACATAAAAATCACTTCCATAGATGCAATTCTGTTATTCAAACAGAGAATTCGGTTTCTATAACCCCCAGATCTACTTTGAACAAATGTATCTCAGATAATTATACTGATTTTTTCGATATACCCCTTCCTAACTGTGATATCACAAACCAACGAGTTTTCTGGAGACGAAGTTAGTTAAGGCCTCCAGACAGATTGGAATATAAACACGTAAGGCGCTGGAACTATTGTCTTGGGGAAGGTTTTTTATATGAGCGTTCATGTTGTTGAATTGGGTTTTTTATTGTGAATAAAAAAGATCGAAATATGTGTGTTTGGGACATTGTATGAGTTTATTGAATCATTGAAAGTTTCTTATTGAATTATGTCTATCATTTTGAAATTGAATAGTTCGATACAAAACATACAAAACATTTTCACTGCGCTCACAATAGGTGCGGGTAGGTTCTCAATCATTCTGAAAGTATGAAATACATTTCAGGTAGTGTCCATTACTTTTTAAAAATGATAAAGAGGAAATGATCTCTGATAGGTGTTAGTCCGTCAACCTATAGTAAAGGTGAGTTGAGGCTGGCCTGAACGAATTGTTCATTTAGAATATTTGATTCAAAGCCAATCTTCAAGCATACCCATGAACATCATAGATATTCATTATTTCCTTGTACAAGGAATTGGATCATGCGGATATGCTCTTGGTTAGTACCTAGTCTACGGGCAGATGGCGCAGCAACGGCTATTTTGCTAGTTGTTTGTATCAGCCTTGGTCTAGGGAACATACTCTGTTCGAATATGATTTTCAATTATGGGAAGTCATCGACTTTTGTTGATGATGGCACTGCCTTGCACTGACGAGAGGCTAAATAGCCCGAAACCGGTCTCCCAATAATTGAAAATTAATTCTGGCAGTGGTATCGCAAGGAGCATGTGCGGGAATTTCTTCTGTGAAGAATCCCGCGCCAACACCTGTTGGATGTAATCTAATGCCCTTCGTGGTATTAGCCAGGGGAGTAGTTGTTTTGTGATGGGTGTTAGTCCGTCAACATACAGTAAAGGTGAGTTGGGGCTGGTCTGAACAAATTGTTCATTTGGAATATTCTCTTACTGAGAGGTTAGCTTGTAAATATATAGAGAACGAGCTGCTTGTGAATTATCTTAGGAACTGTTTACTGTTTTACCTATATTTGTTAAATGATATTCTCCATATGAGGTTCGATGAGTATAATGTATCAAGATGAATTGAATTCTACGACAGCCATCAATATTTTTGAATTCATTGTTTGCATTATCAGAAGAACCTGATCAAACGCGATATCAACATGAACCATGCCAGATGAATCTAGATTATGATATGTATTACACAAAATCGTCAGATCACCATTACATTTTTGCAAAATCTGTTAAAAATGGGTCAAGTCAACTACAAAAAATTACAATAAAATTTTATTTTGTGTGGAAGACCACTATATATGTCATCTTTTATGATTAATGCGGCACAGATCTAAGAATATATACTTATATTATATAATATATTACTCATCTAAGTTTGGAGTCAAAACATCTGAGTCCTGCGATGAGGTTATCACTTCATTTGAGCTCTAAGGTGATTAACAGGAAATGAAAATAAATAGTATTTTGAACTTTTTATCGAATCAAGTACATCATCAAACGAAAAGATAAGACAATCACTTGTTTTTTTTTTTCAAATATCCACACACATTAATATCACTTTTGATCATAACAGTTGGTGTTCATAGGAATTATGGACTCTAAACTTCGCTCGGCGATGTTTATGGAATTATAGAGAGACTTTCGAACTATCATACGAATGTTCAGAGTTCGTTTTTATTTATGGAAATGTATTTCATGGTATGACAATTTGTTTTACCATACAAACTTAATGCGATGGTTGGTGTCACTATTTTCTGGTTACAAAGTTTATTCAATAAAATCATGTTTCTTTATAATTTCAAAAATTTGTCGAGACACTTACCTTGACGTTTATGCTTTTCACTGTACTATTTCCAGAACATTTCTCAAGATCTGAGCCTGATATCTCAGGGTACTTGCATTTGAAATCCTTTTTACGAAAATCGTTATTGAAAAAATTGAAACACTTTAATGAAGAATTATGTAGCTCATGAAGAAGATCAATATGAAATCAATGACAAATATTTGAAGAATCGTAAAAAGAAATTTGTTCTCATCCAGCGCACTTATATATGAATATGAGCCTCGTTGAAAAAATAACCATAGTGTAATATTAATGAAGTGTACCTTCCTTCCCGCAAGACATGCTATTTTTGAATATGACTATACCATTTTTGTATCTAAAATGCAATCTTATTTCATTCCATACCGAAAGGGGACAGCCAGTTAATTTGACAGAATAGGATGATTGAAAAAAGCAGAAGATGAGTCAGAAAAATCTACATGAAAAATGTGCCATCACATTATATTATTCCTCAAACAATTTATAACCTCCATGCACACGGGATACTTGAAAATGGTGCAAAGAGTTGATGGCATCTTTCATTGCTTATTTTGAAACAGAACGAGAAAATAGTGACTCATTGCTTCAACGGCTGTTAGAGAGGCAGATCAAGAATAACATAGTGAATTGTATTCGTAATCTTCTGTCAGATATTCACTTCTAGCGTGTAGCAGCTGACTTCAAGTCGAGTATATAGAATAAAGATACCGAAGCTCTTGAATCGCCTTGAAAGCGTAAAACCAAGCGGCTTACAAATGCTGCAGTACTGGATACTATTATTTATCGTAGAAAAATGTATATCATGTATGAACGCAGTAAGTATTTGGATTTTGAAAACAGGAAAATCTCGATTCTTCGAAATAGGTCCCTATGGAAATAGCTACAGGGGAGAGAACTATTTCATGGACTCCTTTCACTTTTATCACTATCTGATATTCCATAATTAAATGACAATCTGGGTATAGTGTACTTCAAAATTTGACCACGCCCCTGATAACGTACAACTGTTTTTAAATTGTACGAACTGTATATAAAAGCATCATTATTTCTGAAATATCGTCAGGATTTCAATTCTACTTCACGATATAATAAAAAGATACATCTCATATCAGTACCGATATCAAAGAGGTTTCGTGTACCAAACCAATATGAAGAATGAAATACTGAATCGAAAATCGAATAGAAAAGGGAAAAACATTGAAGCAGAATCATTTTTCATTTCATAAGTAGTGCTCGCTTTGACAACAGCAATGACATAAAATGGCGTATGTTATTTTATGATTCATCATTCGCAGTCAGCAAATAAGTGAGGAAATTCATTACAATTCGAAGTTTCGATTCAAAACTTTCAAGTACTGAAGTTTTCGAAAATCTTCAACAATGTAAGCGCATTTTGAGGATCAGGCATTTTTTGTTCAATGTTCAATGACAAATTATGTGAAAACAAACATATAATAAAAATATCGGAGACTATTTGAGAAGTGAAATGGATATTCAGAGAAGAATGTCGATAGGATCTCATGCAATCATCACATATTTTGAATATAGGCCATTAAGTTGCATGCAAATAGCAGAGATATCAACCCATCAAGAATATAGAGAATTTTCCAAATTATACATCCTGACCACATACTATCCTGAGACTGACGTCAAATAAACAAAATTTGCCAGGGAATTTCAAAAATATTGAACAATACCAAGTGAGTTTTGCGTTATTGTCATCGTGTTAACAACGTTAATATCACAGTTGTTGTGCTATTTCCGGCGGGAGGAACCAGTACAATTTTCCGCTCCTTCGATCTCAAGCCACGTATCCTTTTTCGAACATAATTCTCTTGATCACTTTAGACAATTATTATAAAATTGTGATGATATTCATAAAGGTCGTTGTGGCCAAGCGGACCTTATATTCAATTTGACTATTTCGCTGCTGGTTCGAAATGTGGTCGAGGCAGAATTTTTCTGACCGGCTCGGTGCGCTAGGCAATTGTTAGTTGCCTAGATACCGAACCTGGTAGGTGGGACATCTGGATTGAATATAACTACCGACCCGTTAGCACTGTGGGTTTTTCTGGCTCATGTATACCTTCAATTCTATTTTGTATTGAAACTCAGCCATTCCGTGGTTGATTGATAGAATAAGTCCGATTTAATCAATTGCTTAGAATTTATAAAAATTATCCAAATGTTATTTGAAACACATTTAATTCCGATATTTCCATATTCTGATGGTACCATTTCTCCTCAAGAATCGTGAATGATTGAACGATTCCCTTTTTTGTTTCCATTGGGACACATTTTTGCAACTTTTTTGCACACGAAATGCGCCGATATCTCGTAATAACTTCATTAGCTGTGAAGATATGGAACAAGCCATCGGTGAGTTGGAAGCAGTTGTAGAGCAGTTACAAAATGAAGAAGAATTTTCGAAAGAACAAAAGGAAAGCATAAAAATGGAGCTCATTGGCACAGAAATACTCAAACGTCGAACAGAGGATAAAAAATTTATCATGTCCAATATAAATGAAATCGAAATCGAATAAAACAATATTCCTTCTTTCATCATTGGAAGGTAGGGAAACAAACGACATTATCAAGTATGTCTATGGGAACTATATAAAATCCAATCTACTATAGAAAAAAAAAGTTGGCCTGCCGTTCTTCCGAAGCACCCAGACATACGGAAGGCGCATTGCCGTCATTACACCTTCCCAACCCGAGGAGTGAGTGATAACTGGTTCTGAGAATGATTTGTCCTAAGTGCTGGGTAATCGCACGTTAAAAGGTAAGGCCTCGTTGATCCATTGCTCGCACAAGTTTCGACTTCTGAGGGTTGACGTTCGTCAGCTAGTCAACGAAACGAACAATTTAAGAACAACAAAAGTAGATGTAATGTGTCGAAATGACTATTGCGAATTCGTTTAGGTAGCGTTTCTTGGCAGGTTAGAATTATTTTATTACAAGTTTTTTCAGCGCCAAATGAATTATTAACAATTTTTTACACTCGTACTATAAAAAAAAATACATTCATATGCCAATAATTCGTTTCATAATGGGATCCATTATGAAGCGCATTGAAATTATGTATCGTTATAAAAAGTCTGTATCATGATGGGCTCATTTCGTATCCCGGTTAATGCTCTTGTAATACCATCATTACGTGATAGTTGCATAATATACTATTATCGGCAACATAATTTTTTCACAGATAAATCAGTACAGTGGTCATTAATAATGATTCAAAACCTTGTTGAGAGTTGTTTTATTTTTCATATTTGGAATATAATTATATACAACTAAAAAAATTCGAATCTTCAATAAGTGTTTTGACATTTCAGAACGACTCATTTCCTTTTAACTTGAATCTTGTGTCACTTGGCTCTTTTTACCTTGCCCTTACAAGATATTTCATGAAGACCTGATCATGATTTCCGGTCCAACGTTTTATATTCATAACAGATGATGATCTTACGTGGTGGTTCTTCGATTACTCCTCCCAATAATATCAAAAGAAATACATTCAGATGTTTTCAGGTTCACAGATTAATTTAGTTGAATTATGGTGACAAGTGTTACGATAATTTTTATTTTTGCTGGAAGTTTGTTATAATTCACCCTGTAGTAGCAAAGTCCAAAGAAACGCGCTCAACCAATAATTCATGTAAGAATCAAAGAGTACCCCACCTAACGAGAGACGAAAAAGAGCATTTTTCGGGATATACATTTTCAGTACGCATGCGCAAAACGAGTAGTATTTCTGTTTACTTAAGATGCCCTCTCCCTACCTCTAGCCTCTGGTTTTTGGTCATCCCTCTCTCCGTCGGTCGGTTTCCCTCGTTTGGGGTTCTTTCCCCCTTCCCTACCCTCCTCTCTCTCTTCTGACCAGGTTTTTTTGTGTCACCTTCTTTTCGTCGGCTTTGGTCCTTTCTTGCTTCGGTTTTTTGTTTTTGTTTGTTTTTGTCATTGACAGATTTTATATTTGATATTTTGTTTACCAATCAACAATTGTAACCATTTGAAACGAATTCATTTCTGAAACCACATGGTTTCAGAAAAACAGATCAAAACAATAAATTCATAACTTTAGAAGAATATTTGCGTCTGAATCCATTTACTCCGTGTTATATAGTTCTTGAATCATATCAATAAAAAAAATGATTGTTTATCAAAGTGAATGTTTTATGATGGAATATGAGTGAATTTGAATAAAAATTACACCTACAAAATTCAGTAGTAGAATCTTGTCAACAAAAATAAAAAATGTATTGAGTATCAAAACGAAAACGGAGTTGATCAACAAAGATATTTTTCTTAGTGTAGTGCAGTTTTGTCTGAATCATTACCTGTGTTACTTTTCTTCGTGTATCAATCAGTATATCTGTCAATGCTGTGACGTACTTTCTCTCAATATCTTGTGCAACCTACATCAAAGGTGCCGACAAAGCATTCGTCTCTTGTTAGTTGGGGTACTCTTTGGTAAGAATAACGCGGTTTCCACGGATATCGACAAACGGTTTTTTTAGAAGGCAGCAGTTCTGACAGATTGGTCGGCAGAATGTATCGAAAATTTTCGGATAAACATTCTGGGATATTGTTCACAATTGCCCCTTCAATCAGGAAATATAGATCAATACCCCATCTTCCATTTCCATTGGGATTTATATCTGGGCCATAATTTTGAGACATCTCCTGTAGTGATAGGGTTTCAACACAAGGAGGTGAGCGTACAGAATCTGTGCCGACTTTGCGAAAAACATTTCGATCTTTCATCATTTCAGACGTTTATTTATGGCTGAGTAAACGAGAAAATAGTGAGTTGTCTGTTCTCTATCAACAATATCCAACTTGTCAGATTTATAGCAATTCACTGAATCCAGAAGAGATAGTTGGTGTAACTGGGGCTGGAAATATTGTTGCAGATAAGGTACCTCTTGAAAGTTTTTTTTTCAGTTTCGAGTACAAAAGCAATAAATGGACTAAGAGTGTGTGCAAGATTGGTTTCCAAGTTTTACGCTACGAGCTACTACAGACTTATTTTGGTTTCGTAAAGTTTTCGATTCAGGCTATTTAAGTTTTTTGGTGAACAAGTATTGGGTGGTATATCATTTCATTCGACATCTTCCAATTTTTTTTTTCTGTCTACGCAAAAATAGTTGGTGACGCCGCCTGCTTTCATTCGGTTTATATATTTGTATTCCTTTAAGAATATTGAAAATAATATCATTCAATATATAAGTAGTGTTCTTCTCCAGTTGACATTAGGAATTGTGGATACCAATAATACCAACAGCTGGTCAAAAAATACATGCCGCCCATTCTCTAATACGTTTTATTTTTGGTTGAACATCTTTGAACCACAGCCCTTCAATATTTTATGTGCTGGTAACTAAACTGGACAAACTTAACCACCCACAGAATACATATAGATTAACGTTATACAAGAACTAAGGATAGAAGATTGATTTATCAGTTTTCTGGTACTGGGCCTTCCGAACATATCCTTCCACCCTTTCATTGAAGAACTCAATTTGAATAACTCTCCACCCAATATTTATAATCACCATGTCATTAATTCTGTGAATTAACATTCACACTGATAAGAAGCAATTAACACCGAAACGAGTACGTGTATATGAACGAGCTATCCTCATTAACAATCAGTAAACAATGAACTTACTTCATTTTTAACATGTCAACAATATCTATGATAAAGAAATTTCCATAACATGCTGGTGCAGGCTGGTGTTGAATCTGCTTTTCTTCAAATTTTTTCCAATTCTACGCAAAATCGACTTTTTCATATTCAAATTGCGTTCCATTATCAATATCCACATAACTAAATTATTTTATCAAAGGTAACTGGGCCCTGCGTTACTATGTTTACCGCTGATGACGTTTGTTGAATATCTTTGTTCACTGTTTACTTTGTCATTGTCAATTTTGAAAAGTTGTCATGTTAGAAATGGATTTACTGCAAAGTGAGGATGAATTAATGCAATTAACACCACCTCAGATAAGAGACCAGGCACGAGATGTGGAATTTAACCTTTTACCGGAAAATTCAAGAACTGTATATGAACTCACATACAACAGATTCATGGAATATAGACAGAAGAAAAATATAGGATATTTCTCTGAAGATGTGCTGATTGTCTATTTCGTGTTGTAGTTTGTAGTTTCAATGCAATAAAACCAGTTTATTATCATCAGCATCATTTTGAGTTTTCTTAATGTCATTGTCAACTTTAATAACCAGTTTGATTTAAATTATTACTAGGAAGGTTGCCTAGCAACGAAATTTTTCTGCCTAGGCAGTAAAAGTGGACTTTTTCTGCCTAGGCATTAAAAGTACAACTCCTAAGCCTGCCAAGTGTCATTAAAAGGCCGCTTTCAATGTCATTTGTAGAAAAATGTATTTTGAAATGTGGAATTGGTTTGTACGACTGAATGTTTCATTTCCATAGAAACACTGTGATATTGAGGACATCAGTTTAATTTTCTTCATGCGTATTGAAACGCTGTCAAAATGACATAATGTTCAATGGAATCATATAATTCTCACAGTTGAAAAAGCATTCTGCTTCCTTAGTATACAAACAACTATTTTCTACTCCCACTATTTCATACCGCTCATCATGTATTTCACAGCTATTGTGTATTCTGAATTAATGGCGGATTTTTTATTTAATGAGGTGATATGTAAAATTCAACATGATAGATTTGATTTCATGATCTTACTACGAAAATGTCTGATATTAATTTGAAGAGGATAAAATTCCCTACAATTTTTTTATCAAAATTTTTTCACAAGACTAACGGTGGCGAGTTACCACGGACCAAACCTGTACGTTTCTTTAAAAAACGCTTTTTTTACACTAAATTTTATAAAAATGAATTACATTGTATTTTTGGGGTTAGCTATTGATATAATTCAAAATTTAAGGTAATGCAAAAACTACTAGTTTTTTTATCAGATGTGGACTTCGTCTGTTATTGATTAATCAATTGGAATAAGTAGAAGTGAGATAATGAAGAAAGTACATATCCGACCAAAAGACTCAGCAGGTCGGACTATCTTATTTTGTAAATTATATAAACAGCTAACCCAAAGTGCAAATAAAACAGTTTGGTGTTAGTGTATAATAGCAATAAGCTTCGTGCTGACGAATTCTAGAGCTGATGTTTGTTTCATTTGTGATCTAAGTTTCAAAGAAGGTGATCAAGTTGCAGTGAAAGAGAGAGGCGTTCGAACTCTCTAGAAATACAGTATAAAAACGGGGAAATCGTGAACACACGCGTATTCTGAGAGATTAACCGTCAGTACCTGTTTATGCCGGATGTCAGAAGAATTATAAGAATGGAAAATCAATCGCTGTGTATCTTCGTAAAGGAGCTGACTCACCTTCCGTGGCGTCGACGGCACGGAGCTCGAGCCATCCACGCTTTGATTTCGAAACTCGAAGTTTTCTGTGTACCTCAGCAACCAGATGATAGATAACCGTACCGAACCCTCGATTTCCTCAGCAACCAGATGAAAATTTTCGCTTTTTTCTTCGTGGGTGAAGACGTAGATCTTCCGGTGCTATTGACAGCGTTAGGATCGTCAAAGGATAACGTCTACCTACGCAAACCGGAAAGAGGAAATACTGCTGAAAGAGTGTATGCGGCGAGGAGTTTGAAGGTGAAAGAAGCAGCCAAAAACATATCTTTTCTACACGCGTTCAGTGGTTGTGACATGACGTCATCCCTCTTCAACCAAGGGAAAACCAAATTACTTCAGCTTGTTCGAAAAAGACAAAAAACTTAATTGAAATCATTAGCCTCTTCGAAGATCCGAATGAAAATGTGCCAGAAGTTGTCTTCGACAGCGACAGTGAAGGTGATGACATATCACCTGCCATACAACAGATTCACACGGCAGACAACGGAGACGACTGTGACATTGACAATGATGACGGAGACACCATCAGCCGACCCGGACCGTCAAAAAAAGCGAAATGAAAGCAACAAACTCGGACAGTACATCTATATATTAGGCCTACTGGG
>JAVJAQ010005994.1:689826-799847 GCA_032362365.1 Zygogramma bicolorata
CTGAGTGATTCAGGAGTAGTGTTCGGGCCTAATCTTGAAACATGAAGCACCACTGGCTTGGGAACTCCTTTCACCGATGTATTGCTTTCACTGGTTTTGCTACCTACAATCGGATTTTTTCTTCTATTTTAGCTAACACGGTTTCATCATAGATCAGGTGCATTTTCTGCAGTGTTTGTGGAAGGTATGATACTCGAATCGCTCACTCGCTTCTGTGCCTCTTTTATACCGTTTGCTAATTGCTCTTTAGTGATAGATTTTGAGGTACTTGGTTTGGCTGTATTTCTCAATGAATCGTTATGAGTAATATTTTCTTCAGAAGGGCATGGTTGAGGGGTGTTTTTGCTCTCATCATCATTTTTTGTAGGTAAATGTTTGTAAGTTCTACTATTATCTGCCTGCTAGGTTGAAGCGGCAACGTTGTAGTTTACTGAGTTCTGGTTATATTTGTCGCTCATCAATTTAATTATCAGATATTTGTCAAGTATTGCCTTTTCAAGTTCCTGATTTAGTCGTTTCAGGTAGGCTAGTTCAGTTTTCACGCACTTCAGTTCGCCTTCAAGTGATTCAAGAAAACCTTACCTAGCTTCGTCATCGTACACTTGAGGATCATCTTTTGGGTCCAAAGGCCCGCCGTTTTCACATCCAATGACTTTCTTAACACCCTCACTAATTTTGAAATCACTAAGCACTTTTTTTTCAGTAAGAATTTCTATTAAGTCACTCTTTTTTAGTTTATCTAATTCACGAACCACTATTTCGTCTTCACCCATGTTGCCTGTAAGAATAATGAGTTGATTGGGCGCATCAACTGGACGAGGGTATTCTGCGGTAGTTTCCACAGTGGGGTTCCACCAATCTTATCTTCATCAGGGGCTTTGTTCAATGAAATTCTATTAAAAACTTTCAGGACCACCTCATGTCCGGTGATCAATCTTTCGAGGGTTGTCTCTTCGATTGCCACCAGGCTCATGTTTCCGAAGTCCTGGACTCTCATGGTCATATGTCTCTGTGCGTCATTCATGTCCTGAATTGTTCTGTTAACGATCTGGAAATATTCGCCAAACATGGTTGGGATGAGCTCGAATCGTTTATTGGCGCGCATTCTGCTATTGATTAGCTTGGCTAATATCAGCATTTTCGTTTTTTGGACGACGTCTCTGGTGTATTTAGACTATCAATTAATTTTCTCTTTCTTCATAATGGTGAGAATACATTAACTTTCTTATAACATGTATTACATCTATAGGATTACAAATCGTTAATATAAACAAAAACTGATTTTTTACTACAGCAACAACTCAATAAAAAACTTCGGTCATTCCCAGACCACTTCTGAATTAGACGAGTTCTGCTCCTGATATAGACTCTGTGAAAATGTCAGCGACCATTTCCACAGTTGGAAGATATTCCATTTTTACACTTCCATTGGTAACTGCTTCTCTTATGAAATGTTCTCTGATATGAATATGTTTCGATTTTGAGCTGATGATTGGATTATCCAACATTTTTTTGGCTGGATTTTCATTCAAAATCGTTACAGTTCCTATATTCAAAACGCTATCATTGGCTAGTTGTTTCAAAAGGATTGCTCTTTCGCTGCATGGGTTAGAGACATATATTTAGCTTCACATGAAAAATGCACTGATTCATATTGAATTTTTTGAAATAATTTTTTTTGTTTGAGATGCATGAATAGCTCCGTCCTTTCGTTCAAATTTGATTCCAAGGCAGTAATTCAATTCTAAGTCCCTCGTTTCGAATGTATTATGGATTTTCGTTTTGAACGAGTCGAGGTCATTTTAATCGAAACAGGCAATGATGAAGACGTCAATCAAGATTTTTTCTTCATTTAAGTGCATAGAGTAGATGAAAGGATCGGCATATAAGGGTTTGAATTCCCATTCCCTCAGTTTCTCATCCAGTTTGCCAAACTATTTTCGTCTTGCCTGTTTGAGACCATAAATTGATTTCTGGAGCCTACAGATTTGTTTTTTAAATTTTCTTATATCTGCAAACATTGATTTTGCTTTCAGTAATATAGTATTGTTTTCATTTTTGCTTTCATCTAAAATAATTTCTGGAAGAAATTTCTCAAGATCTTATGTGGATTTCTTCTTTTAGTATGACCATTTAGGAATGCAGTAGTAACATCCATTCGATTTAGGATTGAATTTCCTTCAACTGCCATTCCGATAACAAATTTGATGGAACTGAATTTGGCTACGAGAGAATATGTGTTCAAGAAATTGGTTGAAACTTCACATAATTCATCTAATTTTTTTGTATATATAAAATTCATATCGTATTATTCCTATTTAAGAAGTAAAACCTTAGTACAGTACAGCTCTCGTCTTCCTGCGAAAACCGGCGATTTTTTCGGTACTTTCTCGCTACGTCGCAATCGTGTTGTGGAAATAACAAGACGATTTATATCAGTGAACATAACTCGTGATCTGGCTACACGATAATCACTCATCAATTGATCCCTAAATATACACCCCACTGCATGTATTCTGCTGATTAGGTGGTTGCAACCCCTACAACTGGGACGAGTAAACTGGATGGTAAGATCCTATTATTTGACCGACCATACAGGAAACCAATCATACCTCAATCAAATTCCCATAATAATCCAAGCCAGATTGTAGAGCAAAGCCTTTGGCAACAATATATCTCTCATAAAACCGTCCTCGTATCTATAACATGTTTTCCTTCGCTTTTGCCTACTATTTTCCGAGTATCATTTTTTAAATGTCCTTTCATTTCATTCTCTCATTCCATCTCTTTGAACTTTCTTCTTGCATTCCCTCGTCTACAGATGATAGCAACGTTTAATCATCATCATGATCAATCGTCCATGAGGGGGGTCGTCTTGTTCTCGAGGGGCGATCTGAAAATAATTTTTCGTTGAATGTTTCATTGGTAGTGCTAGCATTTCTTCTCTTCTTTCTTCTTCAGGTGCCGCTATTTCTCCGAGAAAATATTCGATTATATAAGAATGCTTTTTATGTTCATCTAGTTCTATCATTCTTGCATCCATTTCATTTCTGTCTTCAACCTTATTTCGAGTTATGTGACATTCAAGTGCAGGGTAATTCAGAGTTTCCTTGTTTTGTAGTTTTCTATCGAATTCATTTTCTACATAATCATTTTCAGTTTCATTTTTTCCTCATGTTCATTAAATCTGTAGTCAACATTGATCGTCTCACTCTTCTACATTTTATTTAGTACACGCACATCTCTAACGATATACACTTTGTTCATTAAAGGTATCCAAACACGATATGCTTTTGAACTACTTGCATGAACAAAAGAGAATCCAACCATTGGTTTAGGTGCAAATTTTGATTCTCTCCCAGGCCTTCTATTCAGAATTTGGTGTTTGGTTAGAACCAAATACATGAAGATGTCCCACTGAAGATGGAGGAAGTTGATTACATAGATAGCTTGAAGTATTTATTGCTTAAGCCCAAAATTTCAGTGATAGGTTAGCTTCGATGAGAAGACATCTTGCTTTTCCGACTAAGATACGATTTTTGAGTTCAGCAACGCCATTTTGTTGAGGCGTTAACTTGACTGATATTCTTCCCTGAATTCCATTCCCTTCCAGGTATTTTTCGAAATTTCGATTACAATATTCAGGAACCTCATTGTCAGATTTTTCCACTTCATTTTTGCATTATTTGAATTTTTCTGGGCGAGAAAATAAACTCGACAATATCTCGAAAACTCGTCTATAAATGTAATGAAATATCTTGCACCTCCATTCAACTCATTGTGTACAGGACCAAATACACCACTTTGTATAATTATCAGTATTTCTGTTGATCTTTCATGGTCTCCTTTTGGACATTGAAGTCTGGTCATTTTTCCTTTGGATTTTCACATTTTTCACATTCAGGTTTATCACTGTTGATGTTGAAGTCTAATTCTTGTAATAAATCATGTTGTCTTGCAATTTTCAAGTCCTGTGTTGGCCTTTTTCTTGATACCATTTACGTAGTCCCAGGTTCCATTCTTCATCAGAACTGCTGTGGCTTGGACTCTCCCTTCTCAATGGTTAGATTCTACAGTTTGTAGAATTTGTACTCATTTTTTTTTCAATATTGATAAGGAACATTCAGTACATACAATAGGGACTCCGCAGCAAGAATCCAGATGAAATGCGTTATTATTCCATTGAGATTCCTGGGCCCATAACCTTTCAAACTTTCAAATAATTTTCTGTTTCTTCATAATGGTAAAAATATATCAACTTTATTATAATATGTATTACATTGACAGTATTACAAATCGTATATATGAACAACAAATGTTTTTTATTACAGCACTAACTTGATTGAGTCTGCTGAAGTGATAATGTGATTACAAGGTCTCGCCTCGCCCTATTTCGATCACGAATGAGTTCAGTAATTTTCGCCAGGAAAACCACGACTGTTCTGGTCTTTTGATTATGAGCAACCTGAATGTTATTGATAAAGGTGGACATCCTGTCATCCAGTTTCTCACGCTATATGTTAGGTGTTATAACAGTTCTCTGGTTCAGAATTCTGCGATACCAGGGCCACACTGTCGTCGAGTAATCAAACTTGCGTTTCATCAACATCAACATTCAACAACATCAACATTCAACATCAACATTCCCTGCGCAGTTCAAAAAGCACAGAGTGGTAGTCGGAGCTTTATTACCCGGAGACGATTGCGGATACCAGCAATCGAATCGTCGTCAGACTACTATTTTGCATTCGATACCTCAGTTTTCTTGTCACAATATTATTTCATTTATTTCTTCATTTGAAAATTTTCTTGACTCATATTTCATATTAGATATCTCGATTTTTTTGTAACAACATCATTATTCTTTGATCAATCAATTCTTAATTTCATTATTGACCAAAAATTTGGTTTTGATTTGATTTTCTCACTTGATTTGTAATTTTATCCTTCCGTTCTTAGCAACAGGTTTCAATATAGTTAATGATTTAGACAATGGAAGTACGAACAATTACCATTCAATCGGATCTCATCTGAGGATCTATCCAATAAAACGTTGTCAAGTGGCAGGCGCTTTATGGAGCCCAAATGCCATCCTTCCGAACTGATAAAAACCTCTTGCCGGTGAGCGGGCGAGATTCATTTTTCACGGGAATTTGCCAATAGGCCGACTTCATGTCAAGAGTCGTTAAGAAACGAGCATCGCTTAACTTGTCCAAAGTTGAAGTGATAATCGGGGATGCCCATGGAGATGTGGAATGTTCTGTAATATCATCCGCCAGCATCTGTTCTATCTCAAGATTGACTTGCTTCTTTAGGAAAGGGCTGATAGGATAGTGTTTTATCGGGGCCGCCTCGGTCCTTATTTCGTGCTCGACCACCGTCGTACATTCCAATTTGTAGCCCATAGTTTTGAACGTGCTATCAATCAAAGCGTTCAACTGTTCCCGTTTCTCCGAGGTAAGATTCTCTATTGTTTGTAACGCACAAATCTGAGGCTTATCCGAAGTTTCCTCATTCCGAAAACACCAGTTTCCTGAATATAGGTTAGGAGAAATGTCCATTCTAATCCAAAAGTCTACACCCAGTATCATTTGATGAGGTAGAGATGGAACTACCAACGTCTCAAGAACTTCTATCTTATCTTGTAACTTCACTGGAAGATAAACACTCCCTATCACTTCAAAAGTATATCCGTTCGCCACAGTACATTTTTTGTTGCGATCGTATTGAGTTCACAGGAATCTTTCGAAATATCCCACCCCTTCTTCCCAATAACTGAAGTTGATCAACCCGAGTCTAGAAAGGCTCTGAAGTCGCGTCCATAAATTTGAACGTTTACATAGGGTCTCAAATCATTTTTAGCATGCGCTAAAACATAATTGAGTACCGCCATAGTAGAGTGTTGTTCGACCGTAGTGGAAATAGGAGAAGTCAGCGATGGGTCTACCGTTGTCCTCCCTTCCTGTTTTTTTTTTCGACTGACAGTTTGGACAATTGTGGACAGTAGCTTGGGTATGCCCACACTTAAAGCAAAACAATCTTCGCGGTTTATCGCAATTCCTGAACCGATGACCTGCTCCTTTGAAATTAAAACAGCGCGGAGGAGAGTCTAATTTGATGGTTGAAGTGTCCTTGGATGCCTCAGAATTCGACACTGTTGGTGAATTTCTTCCAGGAGTTGAAACCATCCTTGATACCGAAGACATCAAAGCATATTGGTGAGCGCCCTGTCCCCTTTTATATGCCAGCTCGGGTTCAAGAAGTTGCCTATGATTGAAAGGGGTTGGACAAGAATACTGAGCTCTGAGGTGGGTTTTTTTCACTGCTCGACTCAGACGAGTAAGTTCTGTAAGAGAAGTTATACGTTAGAGAGCTTATTGTGATTGGATAAATGGTAACATATTTCGCCTTATCATCAGAACTCCAGATTCTTCCGATGGTTTGTTATCACCCAGTTTATTGAATAAATTCTCCATGACAGAGACGTGAGTAATAACACATTCCTCAGCGCCCTGAGTTCTTTTACAAATCTCTTCCCAGAGATCGTATTTATAGTTATAAGGCGTTCGAAAATGGTGGCTCCCAATTAGCTTTGATCATTTGGTCGTCCATCTTTACGACTAGAACCTACGTCTTCGAGATCAATCAGGTTGAGTCGATCGACTCTTTCGGAAATCTGATCTCCAGATGATCCAGGTTGTTGTAAAGGAGAAGTGTGAACGCCTACTTCTGGAATAAGAGGATTCGAATCAACCAAATTATTACTCTCAAGAGTATCATCTAGATCCAGATGTTTCTCCTGCATAGAGCAAATGTGTTTTGCATTGCATTTCATTGCATTGCAGATATGTTATCATTGGATTTACCAACCGCATCTATGAGTTGCTTACACTGGCAGAGCATATTTCTTCTCGCCTCCTCCTCTTGTTTGTTCCCACGAGGAATTCGTCGCAAACGTAGCTGCACATGTATTAAGCGTGAAGAAATTTCATTAAAATTCGTTTATCCTACTTCCATGATCAAAATTCTGAATTTCATTATTCAATTCTACTAGTTTATCATTACAGATATTCAACTCAACTTCCCGATTCAAATATTTAGTTATCACGGTAGCAGAAACGGTTTTTCTGCACCGTGCGTTCTATAGGTAAACCCCTCATAGACAGTTCATATTAAATCTCGTCCCCAAGTAAACGATTCACTTCCATTTTAATTATTGCATCTGGAATATCGTGAACGTGACACAGGCACGACCCCACCCTTAGTGAAATGAAGAACCCAAAAAAGTCCTAAAGTACTGAGAAAGTGATTGCTTTACCAAAATATGTTGGAAAAAATGCATACAAGTATCAAAGTAATGATAAACAATCGTCAAAATTATAGAAAAGAAATCAAAACAATTTCCAGAAAATCATGAATTTTCAGTACAAGTATAATCGTATATCAAAAATCCTTCGAATACAGAAGTGAAATTTCAACCGATAAGTCAAAAAGTAACCAAAGCTGAAAGTCAACAATGCCCATAAAAAAAACTTGTTTATTCATCCAATCAGGAAAATACAAATCATATTTATCAGACAACCTTATATCGCAAAAAATTGAAAATATACTGAGGGGCGCCAATTTGCTATAGGATTGCAACAAGGGAGAACAACTGCAACCGACTAGATCTATATGTGACGCGGAGAGGGTTTCGTGGGTAAAAATAAATGATCACAAATAAAAGTAAGAAAGGCGTATAATGCGTATGATTTTCCAAATGAAATGTTGTGAACAAATTTAGGTTCCTAATGAGAGTTACCTTACCTGATAACGAGTACTGTTGATGTTTGTCTACTCTTCGAACAAATTTAATATTAGTTACCCTCTGGTATATACCTTCGGTATACAGTGTATTCTATAAATTGTATATGATGGTAAATTTTTTGTTGTTACACAGTTTTCTTCTAGATGAGTAATCTTTTTAGGTTTACTAATCACATCAATCCAAATAGAGGTGATGAGAGGCCTATGTAAATAGGCAGTCGTAGCAGATTGCGTACATAGGCCAGAGTGTAATATGGAATGGTCTTACTTGGTAGAGGTGATCAGGAAATGCTCGAGTACTTTCCAACGGCAAATACCTGGATAGCTGTTCACGGTGCTGGGTGCAGGAGTACTACAGAGTTGATACAAGCAGATGCCTTATGTCAAATACAAACATGCAGCAAGCGTGGTAATATCAGCACCGTACAACGGCTATGCAAATAAGCGAGACTACCAAGGTAGTGAGATGTATGTTCTACTTGATGTTGAAGTAGGCTGAAGAAGCCTTGGATGTAGGGTGGCCTCGTAGTTTTCTCCGAAATGTAAGCAATAGAGAATGAAATCCACAACAGAAGTGATTCAATAATCAACCAAATGATCAGTTTTCTCCATCAGTTTTTTTTTTCTATTGCTAGAAAATCCGTTTATCACAAAAACTCAGGAGCACATGCCTCCATGAAGGTTAGCCAGAGAAGAAAAGAGTCAAGGTTTTTTTTGCAAAGCTTAGAACATCTAAGATTTCTAGATGAGAGAACTCTGCTTGATCATATGTCAATTATACCAACTTTGAAATTACTATTGTTCTGTCCTTTTTACCAGGATTAGTCCCAATGTCCCAATATGGCACTTCAACCTCAAAAGTAAACAACATATTTCGATAGAAATTCATCAGATGAAATAACAATCTGACAACGATGGCATTGGATTATGGTCTGCGCTATTTTCTGTAACTTCCAGGGGATCCTGGTATGCGATGAGGTGCGGGTGTTCTTTCTTAAGTATGCCAAGGTCGATATATTGGGCGTGATCACTATGAACAGAGGTCTGATCGTGGCCCTTAATCGGTAGATGGAACTGATGTTGACATCGTGGAGGTCCTTCGGTTCTTTCTGCATTTCTTCTGGTTCGGGCTTATTGTCGAGACTCCTGATCACGAACGCCTGTGTTTTATTTCCGAGGAGTGTATGAATGACATACTTCCTTGGCATTCTTCAGGAAGCACGTCATTTTTCAATATTCGAGGGTCCCTGATATGCGTGGGATTCTTCGTACCGATGTACTCATTGTCGTTTCCGGAGCTACTCAATCCACTCCGGTTACTTCGGTTTTCTATCGACATTTCGACTTCCAATGCACACACTTACAGAAAAACCGATGACATCGAAGTCAAACTCAAGAAGTATGAGCCTCTGAAGAAGCTAGCCACTCTCGCCAGCGAAACGTCAGAAAGAAGTTCCAAAAAACGACGGCCTTCAAACCCAAACAAAAGTAGTGATACTTTCTGAATAACTTTGAAAGTTTTCGGGGTTCACCACACATTCTTTATGACTGTGTTAATTCGATGTTATCCACTCTATAATATGAACTTCTGAATTTTTTCAACTACTCCACACTTTCCAAGACTTCAGAATTTTTCGAAGTTCTCTACACTTTCAATACTACTTTTCTGTTCGTGGCCGCTCACCATCCTTTCGAAATTACTTTGTTTCAAAATATTTTTCACCGCACTTTCTGTGGGACTTTTAAATAATTTAAAGTTGCCTACACTTCCGTATATTTTGGCTTTCACCTCACTTCACCTCCGATTTGCCTTCGTAATGAAGTGTTGTTCACTGCACTCTCTTCATTAATTAGTAATTTATCGAAGTTAATCATATGTTCTAACGTATTTTGCTATATTTTAATAGTCTCTAGAGTTTCAGAAAATGTTCTTGAGAGCGCCCCTTCACACCTTACTCTTCAGTTGGCAATTTTTTCCTTTTTTACATCTTCAGCGATACTTGAGTTGTTTGATGATGAGGTGTTTTCGTCTGAGGTTCCAGATCTATCAGAGTTACTTTCTCTTCCGAAGAGAAAGTACTGTTTTGTTGGATTTCGACAAATTTTTCTAGTTGGAGCTTACAATTACGCCAAATATTTTTATCCTTCGAGGATCTTCATATATGAGAAGGGTACTCCCAGAATTATCGGCTTCTGCCAGATTTTCCCCGTTTTGTTGTTCGGTTCGACCAGGATGTCATTTCCTACCCTTTTGTCGGCATTATCGTAGGGTGCATTTTGGTTTGGAGGTTTCGGGCTCCAATGGAGCTTGTGATGGTGGCATTTCGAGAAATATTTTCCTGCCTGGTGGAGTTGTCGAGGTCCTGCTACCTCTTTTGACGTAGGTGATTTTTTGTTTACCCGAGCTCCTGCCTGGGTTGTCGACATTTATTGAGAACGGCAAAGAGTTTTGAACGTTCTGAAATTCAGGATTCAATTTTGATCTCGATAGTGTAGAGGTTAGCACGTCCGCCTTTCAAGCGGAAGACTGGGGTTCAAATCCCCGCCAGCCACCGTGCTGGGTAATCGACGTAAAAAGGTAAGGCCGTACCAGTTTCGACTTCTGAGGCTTGACGTTCGTCAGATGGTTAATGGAACGAACAATTTTAGAACAAGGACAATTGAATAAAATAAAATATCATAGAAAATTCAATAGCACAATTAGCACTTAAATGTTCGTTGACTGCACGAAATCACAGACGAAAATAATACAGATCCAAAAAACACGTCCGTTCAGTACGCTGATCGAATGTGACTGAGAGGCAGATACGCTAACCGATACATCAGCGCGGCAATTGATTTTTTGTACGTAGATCGTATCCCAGCTGTTTCTAGGTTTGTTAGCTCTAACCTGTTTGAAACCAGCTGGATTCACTAGGTGCTTCGTCATCCTAGTTCCAGTCACACACAGTATCACACAGTATCTGAGTCTACCCCTTCAAGGTCGGTACTGGACATTTTCTCATCGTGAACGTGGTATGATTCCCCTCAAGATCTCTCAGCCGTTCTAGTATACTGGTAACTTCAGCATCTCCGACTTGTCACCTCTCTGCAACCTCGTGCGGAGTTTCAACAACACACACCGTAGGTGTAGATCCTCAGGCAACTTTAATTCGCTCTACATCAGCGACGAGATCCTCCTGGTGAGTTCCGATTGGGTTTCGCGACAGGAAATCAGGCAACTGATTCTCCTTCCCCGCGACTAGAAAGTATACTTCTGTAGGAGCAACGCCCATCGAGTAAGCTTGGCCTCAACGTCTTCTAACTTGTCCAGCCAAGTCGAAGCCTTACTATCCGTCCTCGAAGTGAACTCCCTTTCCTCTAAGTAATGGCGATAACGACAAATCCCGAAAACAATCGCTGAACATTGACGTCTCATCGACGTGGTAATTTTTCTCAGCCCCTTTCAATTTGGCACTAGCATGAGAAATGACCTACCTGTTACCTTCCCCATCCAGTTGATACAGAACGGCCGCTATCCCTGAGGTATCTGTTTGTAAAATAAACGGTAGAGCAAAATCTGGTCTAGCTAACACCAATGGCCTCGACAATGCCTCTTTAATACGAACGAAAGCCACCTCGGTTTCCACATTCCAGACCATCTTCACAGTCTTGCAGGTCTTAGTCTGCATAAAAATTGCTCAGCAGCGCCTCCATCTTCGCCAGTTTGGGAATGAACTCCCTCAACCATCGAACAGTCCCTAAAAACCCTCTAGACTGTAGACTGTTCTTGGGCCTCGGATAGTCTCGTATCGCTAGGACATGCCTCTCCAATGGTTCGTTCTGAACAACTTCAACCGCAAAGAAGAGAGCTTAAACATCCACAGAACATGGATGCCAGCTATTCATAATACACTGATTCTCCCAATGAGAAAAAATACGGTTTCGGAAAATCAATTAGTTAATTGACAGTCCGATGAATAATGACACGTCATCTGAACCCCATGAAATCAAAGCCTCGCAATAGAGAAGGATGCTTCGACCATTGCCGCATCGCCTTAGAGAATGTCTGTAGGCAAATGCAAACGAAACGTTAGACCCAAAAACCTGCGTACCACGGCTCAGAAGCCCGGAAACTTCTATCAATTCATCAGTTGAAAAGGGGGGAATTTCGCGGTCACACCATCTGTTATACCAAAGGGGGACATAATCGCCAATGTGGAAGAGGGGTTGCGCGGATTACAAGCTACGATTGCGGAGAAAATTCGAATCGAGACGACAGTTTTCACTCACTAATTTACTCAATAGGTATTGGCTTAAAATTTCATTTTTTTTGTAAAATTCATGAGTGATGATTATTTTAGGTCCTGAATGATTGGACTCAGCTTGAATGGCTTTACGTGGCATGAACGGCTTGGTATCAATGAGTTTGTATGATTTTTGAATATTATTGAAATGTTTGACTGTCTGGGCTTCTTTTATGAAAAAATATCTGTTGGGGTATAATCGAGTTTCAATGAAGTTGCAAAAACATTTCAAGAAGTTTTAGTTCAAGAATCATTGGAATGAAAATGAAGTACAGATAAATGATGAGATATTCATTTGCATTCAGTTATAGTATATAAAATGTTCATGGTATGTTCAATGAGTAATGTAAATAATGTGTATTGATTGAGATAATTATTTGTTTGTAGTTTCAAATTGTATATGAATAAACATAATTTGACGAATCGATTAGATGAATATTTAGTAGCCTCATTGCTTATGGAATGGTTATTATTTTGATAAAATAACGTTATTTTCTGAATCATACTTTAGAAATTACGAAATATGTCTTGAAAGCACTGCCTAGCCGCTGTTGGAGAAACAACTATTTGCAACAGCTCTCTTGGAAAGGCATTTATACCGTGAGGAGCTGAAAAATAAAATATTTGACGGTGTGAGTACGAGATGAATGATTTTATGCATTTTCAGTTCCCATTCCTCAAAAGCTTCGAAATTTTTTGTGAAAAAACATTGAATCTCATTTCGTTGTTACTATTCCGAAATACTTTATATCACTAGAGTTTTTTTGGGAAACGAGTTCAAATATTGAATTTTAAGTGTCACAAGAAGAGTTGATAATACTGAAGGAAGTTTATGTCTGAACTGTCGAATATGGGGAGGTATTCTTGGAAGAGCTGCGTGTGTCAGCGTTAAAAGATGAACTCATCCAAAGGGTTGATTGATAGTTATTTTCGAGGAGAATATGGAGTATGACTGAAATAAGTTGAATATTCCTCTTGATACTTCACAGAGGTAAAGAAAAAGTGTATATGTAATGTGTATTGATGTTCGAGAGAACATTTTAATGAGTGACAGTGGTTCCGATGATATATGAAACAGTATTTTCGAGTAACGATACGTAATCAATCATGTTCAACTGGTTTCTCCCTTTCATATCTATTTTGAATTTCGGAAAAAAATCCGTTGGTATCAATGACTTGCAACCAGAGATCTCTCCGAAAAGTCATTTATAAATTCATAACCGCTGCAAATTTTGATATAAGCAATAAGGATTATTCTGCATGGAAAAATATTCGAATTGTGTAGATAAATTATCGTGAAAATTCGCCCTATAGTCATGTGTCGATTATAGTGATTTCAATAAATTATTTCGTGCTGATGCGAGAAAAAAGAGTATTTTCGTTGTCGTCGTCTCAAGACATTGATACAGAGGAGAGCTTGGTAGATATGTCACCGTTCAACATGAAGGCTTTCCTTGAAGTTCATGGAAAAAAATTGTTACTGTTGTTTGTGTCTCGTTGTATAGAGGAACATAGTCATTGAGGAGAGCTTGGAAGAAGTGTTACGGGTTGACACGAAAACTTACCCTGAAGTTTATGAAGATTATTTTGTTATGTTGAATAAATATGTTGAGACGTTTAAGGTATGATGAGTATATTTTAATTTTAATGCAACCCGAAGTGATGAAAGGAAGTAATTGTTCAAATAAACGACAGAAAAAAGTGCGGAGAAAAGAGTTGGAAGCTGCATAAGGATGCAGTGTTTTTCTTATTGTTTCGGTAGTTGAAACGTTCAGATTCGTCGAATGATAAAAATTTTTAGTAATATAAATGTGTTACTTTGTCATCGGGTCATTAAACATTAAACCAGAAATGGAAAATATCATTTTTGAAAAGGGCTATCGATTTTCAACTAGAACAAATGTGCTTCATTATTTTGAAAATGATTATTATTAAACTAATATTGCTATGATGATTATCAATTATTTCTCCCAGTTTCGATTCAAAATAACTCATGTCTGAAACAGAGAATAAATGATTACTACTCGTCTCTACGTGCTTATATCGAGGGTTTTTGCTGACTTGTCAACAAAGCATAAACAATTAGTTTAACGATCCGAATTGAAAAATATTTTACATTGGGTCGCAAAAATGTACTAACCCAACGACTTCATCGAAATATTTTCAAGGTCTAGGTTATGCCACCTTTCAAAGTACCTAATCAATATAATATTTATACTGGAGAAGGTGATTGCATCACACAGTTCGAGTCGTTCTTTCGAAAATATGTAGGTTATTGATATTACTGGTATGATAGCCGACTAATTTGTTTCTGAAGTCGTGATTGAAAATGAATGAAGAGAGAGTTATTCATCGAATGAGTGAATGTCATCAACTTTTACTGCCATTAATTTTCCTTTCCATGTAAAATGTGTCCTCGTGTAAAAAATATATGCTACCAACTGAGAACAGAGAAGATGCCAGCTTGTAGTTCAAATCTATGGACCACCTGATATGATCTCACAGAATCCGTGATGCTGTATGTAAAGGGACAGAGCCGGGACGGATGATCAGCAGGCTCAATCCAAGTTGACTATTTTTGAACTTCAGTCAACGATTCGTAGATAGATCATTTGCGAACCAGACCGCATAGCAATCCAAGATGCTGAGGAGGAACGCCAGATCAATGTAATCCATTGAAACATCCAAAGAAAGACGCCAAACCAAGCAACTCAACCCATGTGCGTTGTTGAATAGGCTGGCCATGATATTGTTCATGTGAGCGTCCAGAGTTTGAAGCTGAAAGAGATCTGCCGTCATGTCAGTCCATTCCGGTAATATTCCATAGGCCCACGTATCGAGCAAGCAGTTGCAACAGTCGAAATCAAAGGCAAGGGAGCGCTGCATCAAGTCTAGCCGATTTCGTAGTTTGTCCAGTCCCTTCCCTCCAAAAAAGTCTCCTTCAAACAGTATACAGGAAGTCGTATCAGTTATGGAGATTCGAATTTGTCCATTCCATTCAGTAATTAGGATGAAATCGAAAAGGTCCATAGGAGAATGCAGTCACCATCTGATAAGGTGAATTCTTTCCAGAACCAGGTTGCCCAGAAGAGAAGATGAGGGAAAAATGAAAAATGAGCAGTATTTTGTTCAGGTAGCAGATAGGGCATCTTGGGAGAAATTTTAGGATTGTGTTCATGATTCTAGCCATTTGCTGTTTTTTGGTATTTGTAAAACTATTCTCCATAGTTCCTAACAATGGAATCCATTTTTGATGATGGGAGCCTTCATTCAGAACCGGAGGCCATATGTAGTATGAAAGGCCGTAATGAAAAACCTTCTTGATCAGGTTGCACCATTGACATACATATACACATTCATTGCCATGGGTTGAGGCACGTTCAATTGTTTTGGCAAACATCATATCCAGCAAATCGAATGTGTTATATAAATAAGTGTCGAATGTGTTATATAAATAAGTGTCGTGGCTCTGATGGGAATTATTAAAGAAGCCTTTGAACGATCAAGAAATTGAGAGAGGAACAAAAATGCATTCAGTAAAGCCATTCTGCCCTCGGGCTTGTAAATTCAGTGTTAGTAGATGTTCATTTCGTAAGTTTTGGAGTTGATATGTAATTCAATAAAGTTTGTATGTACTGTTTTTGCCAATTGATTTCATCTTGGTTATCACAAAGAGTATCTGAGCTATATTTTACCCCTCAGGTAGGATCCAAACCGTTCTTTCTACCCGACAATACCAATATTGACTTCTCGATCAGAATCAGTAACACCGGAAATAAAAACCGAAATAGTTCCAGAGGTTATATTGAAAATTGAGACATCCCTCATGATGATTGAATTGTCAGTAATGGCAACCCAAACGCATAAGAGTCGAACTGTGAAACCGTTCACTGTAACCTAGAAGATCCAGTTTTGATGATCCCAATTCCAGAACAGCCTGTTGACCATCAATTTGAAGTCAATATTGACTTCGTATTTAATTCACCAGCCCCCCAGAAAACAAAAAAAATTCTCCTATCAAAAACAAAGAATCTTTGTCCATCTATCCCTTCAAAACTCTGAACAAATTGTGATTATAATAACAATATGCTATATATTTGCCTGACACCCTCATATAAATTCGTCAGATGCACTAAAACCCCTAAAGACATAAAATTCAAAAATACCACGAAGTTAAAAGTGATCACAGACATATAGTCGAAATAGAAAAACGAATAAGAGAATTATACTTTGGGCCAAAACTAGGTATTGGCACATGAAATTATATTAACAACTGCCCTGTATGACCGTAATCCCCCAAAACAAACATTTCCAGTTACCCCAAACCCAGCAGTCCTTTCGAAACCGTTTATATTGACATTTTCCAAGCCAAAAACCAAAAATTTCTGCCTATTGTTGATGCGTTCTGAAAATACGCACACGCATACCCTGTTTTCAATCTAAGTGCCGTAAAAGTTGCAAATAATTTACTGACCTACATCAACCATCAGCGCGTTCCCAAGTCAATACCAATAAATTCAGACAATTGCACGAAACTCAAGAGTTCTCTGACACTCATAAAATAAAATTACACTATGTCACCTTCGATCATTCAGAATCAAAAGAATAGTCGAAAGATTCGATTCAACACTTATAAAACATCTGAGAATTCTTCAAGGGACTCCCAAAGAATTCGTTATTATTAAACAAATGCTGTACGCTATCATGGGATATAATCATTCAATACATTCAGCCACAGACATCTAACCCATTGACATTATCACAGGTCACCTATCCATCTCAGATCATTTTAATGTTACACTAGAAAATCTAGTTCAAAGCGCCTACATGGCAGCTGTTGAAACAAAAACAGCTGAACTGTACCGACATTTGAATGAAAATCGAACGAAAAAACCGAGCGGGACCTCCACTCTACTATAAAATAAAAACGCCAGCATACGAACATGCGTAACAAACTTTCTCCAAAGTTTAAGCGAACCACCGTTTTAAAAAAAAAAAACAAACTTGAATTTCCAAAAACTACCCTACCCAAATTGGGTTTCAAAAGACCGTTGTTTCCAGTTATCCTACCCTTCGAAAAAGGAACCGCTCGTGTCACCATACCTTCATTCACTCTTTTGACCTCATCCCTAAATGTGATGAACTTTCTCTCATCCAATCCTAATATTTGAAATTTCTCGAACGGACTGTCCCATCCACACTTCGCAGAATTGTAAACGATCAACAAAACAATATTTTTTCAACTTTTAACAACAATTATCATCCACTAAATTAGCTTCACTTGTACCGGCCAGAAGACTAAAAGAGGACTTATGAATGGCATTGGTAGTATAATCGAAAGTATCAGTGGTAATTTAGATGAGAAAGACGCAGAAAAATACGATCAGAAAATCGCAGAATTGGAAAACAGTCAAGAAAATGTTGTTTTCACCCTCCAAACATGTAATCAACTATGATAATATTTCTAATACAACATTATGCTACCGAGAATCTTCTTGTTCGGGATAGATTCAACAAATACATTTCATGATGAATATTTTTGAAAAGGCTTTTCGAGTTTGCGAAAACAAAAGTCGCTGTGAGGCAGGATTGGTGCAGTAACCTGTGAAACATCTTTGTTTTTTTTTCATTATCGAAGAAAGTTATCATTCTAAATTGATACTCTCCTATTAGTACGGAGCAGGTCGAAACTGATAACAGTTCACATTCGCAAATCAAAGTCGACTTAACAGTGACAAAACAATTGTATTTGATGTAAGCAGCAAATCAATTGGGACATTCTAACCCTTTACCTTCACTGAGAACAGAGAAAACCATCTCAATTTGTAGGCGAGTAGATTTGCGGCTAAGAGATAAGCCGACCTCTGATGAGTATGGATATGCTTTCTTATAGAAACGCATCTGCCTATTTGCGAGGGTCTCTGTCATATTTCGACTTCTCGAACCATATTACTCACATTACATCGAAGGCAATGAAATCCCTGGAATGTATTATTCGAAATTGTAGAACTTTTACTAACGAACTTTTATACTTTTCCCTTGTGAGATCTAGGTTAGAGTATGGAATAATCGTTTGGAATCCTCACTACAATATCCATATCACTGCTTTGGAGAAACTTCAGAGGAGGTTTTTGAAGTTTCTCACCCTAAGGCTTGATGGTATTTACCCTGAGAGGAATATTGCAGAATTTGTATTGCTACAACGTTTTGAAATTGATCCCCTACAATTGAGAAGAATAAATGATGGACTGGTGTTTCTATTCAAATTAGTTCATAACGAAATTGATTCACCAACACTTCTCTCAAGATTGCGTTTTCTAGTACCACGGCATAATTCACGTAATGCTGCACTAATTTATTTTTCTTATTCCAGAACAAATATTTTGTGTAAATCTCCTATCCAAAAAATTTGTCGTAGTTTTAATCTCATCTTTCATGAAAATGACATTTGAAATAATTTGTACATTTAATCTTTAATGTAATTGTCCTATAATTGGTTACCTGTTGGGCAATAAAGATTATTATTATTATATTCTATATTAATTCAAGATCAGATAGGAGCCCGCCTTGAGCTTTGTTTTGAATATTGACGAACCAATATAACAGATAATTTTTTACCCAATTATGTATGGAATTAGTCCGACACGTTTATTCAATATGAATAATTAAAGTTAGACCAACCTTGAATTTCCATTTGGCACGTGGTTTCAATGGCATCTTTTGTGTTGTACCGTTTATTGAGTGGAATATTTTTCACTATGAATTTTGTACCTGCACACTTTCCAAAATAATTGTTATTCCTTTTTTATAAACATGTTGTACTGATGAATTCCATGGAATGATTATCTATAGAACATCAATTTCCTATTTGCTATAAGAATATTGTCATAGAGTGTGTTCAAATGAGTACTGCAGAACCATCACTTCAATTCGGGATCTGATTATATATCTGATGATTATTTTTATATCAAGAACAAAACCCTCTATTTTGATGAAAAATGTTTATTTCAGCATCAGATAAGCCAGAGTCAATTTTATTATTCCAAATTCACATAATTTATGGAGCTGGATTCAAGAAGTTTAGTGAATATGTTATCATGAGATCCCGAATTATTTTAATTGCTGTAGAATCAAAAAACGTTTATTGGTTAGCACATGATTTATTGACTTTTTATTATATCGTTAATGTCCACTAATTGAAAAACATGCATTCAGAATTGAAAATTCCATGATTAACTGAATGAGTTTAAATCACAAAAAATAATTGACAAGCATTCCTATTCAATGCGTGAAGATGGCACGTGAACGCGACACTGAAGCATTTTTTTGTCGTTCCTGAATAATTACCACCAGATAGTCCCTAACAATTGTCAGGAAATATTGAAAATTTCCGAAGTATCCCTTTTCTTGAAAGAGACCACAATGTTATCAATGAATATTTACTCTCACTACTGAATTAAAATTGCTGCAGAATATCACTTTTTGATAATGTCAGAATGGCAGAAAAATGCGTTAATGAACAATTTTCAGGCGTTAAATAGAAATGAATATTTTTTATTTTTTTTGTGTGTTATATACTCACCATGAAACGAAACGAAGAATCTTTTTCAGGAATACAATGCTTTCAAGGTGTGATTAGTGGTAAAAATTCGTGTTTGCAAAGTTTGTGCAAATATTTCCCGAATATAAAAATCAGAAAAAAAACATTTTGGAGAAGTTAGGTCGATAAAATTTTTTCATCATCTTTTCAAAAAATACTAAACCTCGTAATCGCATTATGAGCCATCACTTATCATTTGGCATTATTTACTTCTTTGGTTAATGAAGGTCATCAATTGTACTAAATGCAATTGACTTCCCATTAGAACTTAGCAAACAAAAAATGTATTATGCGATGTGAACGACCAAAAACAAATTCTCAATTGAAAAAAACTGAATATCCGCATATGTTCAAAATTGACATTCGTTATTTCATTAGTGAAAGTAAAGGAGACCGCAAATGGCATTGAGTTCATGATCTGTGTACTTACAATAATTAAGGGTTAATGTGTCCAATTGCTACGTGCTCTAGTTTCAATTGAAAGATAGGCCTGTACTACCTGGTAGAGCTGCAGACGGTGAATAGAATTATCACCAACTGTCCAGAGTAAAATCAGTCATGCCGGCAGAGTATAAATTCTTCTCAGACAGTTGTCATGGACCTCGAGTGTACTTGAGGCTGACAGATAATGCAAATAATTTATTCATTACGGCTAAAATAGTTCCACGGGAACTGTATTCCTGCGTTAACTGGTGAACTCGAAGGAGAGGGTGAATGAAAGGAAAGTCTGGTGTAATAAGCATGTCTTGTCTGCATCAAATAACAATAATTGCAACATAAGACGAAAATGGTACGGTCTAATTCGAGAGACAACAGCAGAATTCACTCTAGAAAATCTATTCTAGATTAAACGCTCCCTGAATTGCATCATAAGCTAAGTATGTAGGTTGGTCCGGCCTACATATCTTCTATGACCAATCTGAACATGGAAATCCATTCATACTCATGAAATCACCAAGGATGATATATTAAACTTGATTATTTCCACTTCATTGACCTCCACGGATATAAATAACAGCGAACACTCTTCGATTCCTAAGGAGTAAGCAGGTTGGGTCCCCAGAGATAACTCAGATCTATGGAGTAGGTAGAATGAGGAAATGATTAAACCACTGTACAGAGACGAATCAGTAACCTAATAAAATTGTCCCAAAAATTATTTACCTTGATCGAACTTTGGCACTTTCATCGACACTGAGAAATCTGACAATACATACCAACAAAAGGAAACTACAGTGAGAAAATTCAAATGACATAGTCAAATTAATTAGCTGTATTCATCTGACTCATTCAAGCAAAAGTAATAGAATATTTTAGTACGCTCTCATTGGTGCACTTTGGGAAAACGTGGCTTTTACCGAATATTTCATTGGATTCGCTTCTGTATAGTAGTTAATTATTCTGTGGCCCTGGCATCATGTCCAGAATATTTTTTTTTCTGGGAGAACACCTGTGGAGAAGACAGATTGAGACCTCGGCGTGAAGTCATATTATCCTTTCTTGAAAATGGCTTTCTTCTGTCTGACGTTTCTTCATCATTTTGTCATGTCTCTTTTTTTAACAACTTTTTTTTCATTCCCATAGCTAACTAACATTTATAACAAGAACATAATCTCATACAATTTACCAAGTGTATCAGATTAAGTCAGAGTACATATAAAATTTTGGAATACCATTATGCAAAACTTTCCCCAGTAATTGATCGGAATTCAGTGACAAAGAACAATTACTGCACATCTAGTACACATAGCCTTGAAACGGGCTTTCGAAAAACTGTTCCATTAGCCAGTCGAACATCTACCATGCGGGCTCTGCCATCTCTCGCTCTATGAAGTTGAATAACTCTTCCCTTGGGGCACATATTCCTCGGTCAATCGGGCTCTATGATGATTACAACGTTATTTTCTCTGATCCAAGAGGGTTGAATCGGAATTTGATGTTTTCAAAGGAACAACACTGATATCGGTCTCACTGAGGGCTTTGTAGAATCGGCCTTCTGCTGCCTTGAATTGAGTACCATTGTCACAATAAATTTCAGAAGAAAACCCCTCTTCTGTAACCGATTGACGAAGTCTTAACTTTCGACTCCTGTGTAACGGCTCGTTCAGAAACCCTTTCAACCTCCGTTCAACGGTTACCAATATCGGTCCAAAATGGTCGGTACCAGTCTTTATGAAAAGTCCATTATTGGTATTTCTGGCGGAGAACTCCTGTTCTTGCATTTCTGATATCTACAATCGAGCAAGACAGAGTGTATAATCTACTTGCTTTATTAATTGGCCGATTTCATTTCAGAGTTTCGAGTTCTCTATCGAAGGTATCTTGTTGACTCTTCCTTGAATGATAAATTTTCAGCTACTGACATTTTCTAGCTATAAAGTTCAACTGAATTTTGTAAAGACCTATCCAGTTCTTATTTGAAGCATTTTATTTTTACAGTTCTTGATGAACCTCAACATCCACCCAGTAGCTCTAACAAGACGACACCATCTGGAAAATCTTTCCAGATCAGAAGTTGTCAGAACGCCTTTTTCGAAATTTCAAATTCTTTCCTGTTCCATTCCTTGTTTTCCTTGAACTAATAGTCTTATGTCATTTTTATAAATTTTGGCCAAGCATCCATCTACTATCACTTCAAAAATTTTATTCATTGCGACGTTTTGTCGCTACAAAATTTTCTGAAGATTAAATTTCAGGTTATTCTTTAAATAATTTTCAAGGCTTGCATCAATGGTTGCCTGTAATTCGAGTATTGATATCAAAATTGGTTTCAATTCTGAAACTATGGCCTTAGCACTCAAAAATGCTATCTGGATGTCATTTTTTCCTTGGCAGCGTGAATAGGCAACTATGGCATAAGATTTTTCGGAAGCGTCACAGAAGATATGGATTGTATTTCACAATCATTTCTGTATATTGTAAAATACTGTCTTCGAATTTTGACATTTGATGTATTTTTGAAGTAAAACAGCCATGATCTCCATTTTTCGTTGAAGATATCAGTTATTTCATCATCCCGCCCCAGTTGACTTCTCCAAATATCTTATAGGGGAATTTTACATGGATGGTGAAATCAGCCAAAAATCCTATCTTCGAATGGACATAACGAATTTGAGAATTTTTCCCTTAGTCGGTCGTCTTTTGTTTTCCGATATTCAAAGGTAAATTTTTTGTAATTTTGTTCTGAATAAGAAACTATCTTCAGTTGAATTCCAGAGAACACTCAAAACACGTTCTGTCACTCATAATGGATTCGTTCTCAATTTTTTGTCGCTCTGAGCTTTCAGATGAGGGGCGATGCCTTAAAGGAGTTTATCTGAATTGGAAATCCAGTTACAGATGACAAAACCACCCTTTGAGTGAACATCATTCATTAGTTTTTTACCTTCATCTATCGAATCAGCATTTTCCAAGAAGTCGTCCATGTAGTGTTCCTCCATATTCGACTTGGTCGCATCAGGGTGATATGTTGAAACCATATAACATTGAAAAGTTTGAAAACTCAAATGATCGAAACTGAGGTCCATTATCGGAGATAACAATAGAAAGGATTCCTAATCTACTAAAAATATTTTTTAATGTTTTATAACCTCAATAGAAAATGCATTTTTATCTAACAATACTAGTTCAACCCACTTGGTATAATAATCAGTTGGTCCCCTAATATAAAATGTCACATTCAATTTAATACCATGGAATTGTGGGAATATTATGAGGCAGTAGAGGTTGTTTTTGTTGTGTCATCCGATGTGTCCCCAACTTGCTTACACATTTCAGGCCAATAAAAACAATCTTCAGCGCTATTTGTTCTCTGTATTCCCAAATGTCCATAATGAATTTTTTCAACTATTTATTCTCTCATTATTTTTGGAACTATTGATTTTTGTCCTTTGAAATACATTCCATTACGTTTCGTAATTTTATTTTGAAATTTATGATAATGTCTTATGAAAACAGGAACTTTACTAGCCTTTTCAGGCCATTCATTTTGAATAATCTGGGACGATATAATATAAATCATTGAGACTGACTCCATTACATTTTGAGGCAGCATCAAATACAATTCTCAATTTGGTCGGTTTAGTCGGATTTATAATGCCATAATTAGGAATATACGAAGTTTCAGGACTGAGTTGATTATCTTATTCAAAAAAAAGCTTCCTTATATAATTTTTATTGTGAAGCTCAAGCTTTTTCTCACAATATGCCTTGCCGTATTGAGTATTGTCAATTTTCCGACTGTGCACAATTTATATATTTTATAGCATTATTTTTACTTTCTGGAAAGATGATGTTTTCATCTCTCTACAGCAAACCAGTCTGAAAACGATTTCCAATTAGTTTCATTGTTTTATCCAGAATGTTTTGAGCTCTGATATCTTATTTAGACATTGCCTTATCAATTGCATCCAACCCAAAACAATCTAGTTTCCATTGTTCTTTCACAAGATCATGTGAGAAGTCCAAACAAATTTTTTCTCTACCATTCACAGAGCAAACAAAACCTATTTTATTTTAACGATCGTCCTCAGTCTCCAAAATATTTCAATGGATTGCCCATCCCAAGAAAGTTTTGCCGAGGGCGGGCCCATTCCATGGACCAGTTATAATTTTTCTATTAACTAACAGTGACCAATAATCTCGACCAATCAAGAGTTTTGGCTTAGCATTCATCATTGATATACCCCAACTATCAATATGAAGATGATTCTCACAAATCTCACCTACATTCATCGTCTGTATTCGTAGTGACATTCCTTTCATTGTCCTCACATATCTCAGTTGGAACTCACCACTTCCATTCTCTGATCGTACAAAACATCGGAGACAAAGTGGTTGCTGGGGACCATCCATGCTCAACGTGTCCGCCAAATCGTGATCAATAAGGGTAACCGTTGATGCATCGTCTAAAAGGGCATAAGTCTTAATACTCTTTTCGTTACTACAGATTTTTATAAAAAGAATTTTCAGTAGGATATGTTTGTTTGTGGAAATGTGACAATTGATATGAACATCTAACTCATTTTATCATCATTTCCAGATGAAGATGGTTCCACACTGATATGTTCATTCTCTTTTTGTGTAAGAGAATATTTTTTTGCAGTTATTTATTTCGCACATCTTACTCTTCTTACAAACAAAAATATTATGATATGGTATAAGACAAGCGAAACAGGTTTCATTTTTCGTTACTAGTTCCCAACGCTGATCGACAGTAAAAGTTTTGAATTTGGGACACCCAGTCAAAGCATGCATTTCGATTTTGCGACAAATACATGTTTTCTCAATCAAAAATGTCAATGTCATCTCCTTTTTGTGGAAATATTTTGACTTTTTAGTGTCACTGTCATCAAGATATTTTGGAATCTGAATTTTACTACCTATCATTGTTTTTTATCTAACCACGACGCAAATTTCACTAAATTATGTGTTGGAGACGTTATGCTGGAAATATGTTCAACCCACATCATCTAATATAAATTCGGGAGATTCTTCAGGGGCTAGTTTGACAGAATAGGATTCTGTAAGTGATCTTGGGCATCGAGAGATTGAATAGTTCCCAACAATTTTTTTACTTCATCAGAAAAATTTAACAAACAGTCTGGTTTTTCTTCTTTAACAATTGAAAAGGCTTTCAATTGTTCAAGAAGTAACAATATCATTTGTTCTGACTGCCCAAATTTATTTTCTAGAATTTGTATAAATTCATCGACATTCTGAAGCATGATGAGTAAGCTTTGAACTAGTTTCCTTTTCAAGCTCCTCTGAAGACGACAACAGTTTTTCTCCTGTGAATATCAGACAAATTTTGATATTGATGAATAAATTTAGGCCATTTAGTTGGACTCTTACTAAAAATTGGTAAATCTTTCGGCACTTACTGTCTTGTCAGAACTTCGTTAATTGATGTGCGATATCTGATTCGAACATTCATTTGCAACAGCTTCTTGGTTTCGTGATATAGTCTATTTGTATATTAATTATTATATTTCAGTTTATATTACTTCTGAAACAAATAAATATTATTATTATTATTCACAGATAGATAATGGCGAAAAAAAGACGAAAGAGATCTTTTAACCTTATATGCTTCTTTTTTAACCCTTTCTGGCATCTGCCCATATTTATTTTCACTCACTGATTGAACTTGTCTGTCTTTCCATGACATCTTTCTTTGCGATGGCGTTTCTCCAAGTCGTATGTCTACAGTGTATCTAGACATCGTGCAGCTGTTCCTCAGGGGTATAAAAGTTGGAGAACTTCTGCAACGCAAAGTGGTCGGGTCTAACCAGGAACTTACGGCCGTAAAGGAATGAATGCTATTGTTCAATGGCTTTGACACCTGCAAAGAACTCTTTTCTAGCCACGCAGAAGTGATCTGCCTCCCACAAAGTTTTCCTGAAATAGCCGATAACGACATTCCACCGCCCTACATCTGGGTAAAATGACTCCGAAGTTATACTGGAAAGCATGCGTTTCAAGAATGAAAAAACTAACTTCCTCCAGGTATGTCACGATTAGAGCAGTAGTCAGGTGTTTCTTTAGAGCACTGAAAGCTTGCTGATCATCCGGTGACCAGGAGAAGGGTGCTCTTTCATCCGTCAGGGTCTGCAAAGGTCTCGCTATCTCTCCGAAGTCTTCAACAAATCGTCGGAAGTAGCTGCAGAGTTCTCGAAAGTTCCTGACCGCACTGATCATTTCCGGATCTGTCACAATGTCATTCGAGAACATGACGTGTTGTAAGATGTTGAAGTCAGGTAGGAAATAGATGCATCTCTTGAGGATCAGCTGCAGGTTAGCATTCTTCAATCTGTTGAATATTTCTTTCAAATTTGACAGATGTTTGTCAAAAGTTTCTTCCATCACAATAATGTCGTCGAAGTATACGAAGCATGTTTTCCATCTGAGCCCTTTTAGTACCCATTCCATCAATCGTTCAAAGGTGGCATGAGCATTGCAGAGTCCAAATAAATACCTGGTATAGTCCTTTGCCGGTGGAAAACGCCGTCTTCTCCTTTTCGTCGCGGAGGACCACCACTTGCCAATACCCACTTTCAAGGTTCAGCGTTGGGAACCATGTACAGTTGGCCAGTACATTCAGAGTGTCGTCTTTTCTGGGTAAAGGGTAGCTGTCTTTTTTGCTAATATCGTTGACTGTTCTGTAATCCACACATAATCTTGTTGAATAATCCTCCGTGATAACCATTACTGCGGGCGACGAGCAAGGACTACTGGATTTATCTATTTATCGCTCTCGTAATATTCCCTTCGTGATAACCGTTATTTCCCCCTGCCTTGGTGGCTGTCACATGGGAGCAGCACCGCCAGTGTTGATTCGATATTAGTCGAGACCTAGAAAGTGTTTCTCTTCCCTTCGTTCATCTTCGGAGGGATGGCTGCATGATTCCTCAAAAATAGCTACAGTTCTGCTGGTAGTTTTTGCTACAGGTTCGCAAGCTCCGATGACCTGTCACCTCTTAAGTAGGATCATGTTGTCCTTTGGATTGCCACTCCCGATGAAACCACTCCTCACTACAGTTTACTAGGTAGTTGGCTAGGCGGACACCTTGGAAGTTCTCGAGCGGTTCTACTACAGCAACCCCCAATACCATGTCCTACGACTTCGACATCGACGTTCTTCTCGCATTTGGGTGAAATTCTAAAATCTGCTACCACAAGATCAACGGTTCTAGGTTGTTTGTCAGGTACAGATAGAAAAATTTGTTGATTCCGACATTCAATGTTTTGTTCTTCATATCGACTACGAACTCATGGGAAAGTGTTGCCATTTATCAGGGATATTGTGGCTCCCAGTGAAACAGCAGGGATGGGCATTCAGAACCCCATCAGCAACTAGACTGTTGCCATTGCATCTTATTGTGGAAATTGAAAACCTAGGGGCTTCTGGGTAGGCGAGTCAGATCAGTTCTTCGATATTAGCTTTATATTCTCGTAGAGTCTCCGATGTTCCTTGTCTTCTTGTCTTGAGCTGGCTCTAGTATACTCGCTTCATGTAATGACTGAAGGAATGATTAACCTTTTCGAAGTATCGCGTATGCCCTTTTCTAACGAATCGTGGGTTCTCGTTACTATAATAACGATAGTTTTGTTTATTTGCGTGCCCATTCAAATAAAAAGTACACTCGTCACTGAAGCAAATAATCTTGATGAGCCAATAAGGTTATGCGATAAGTGTAGCTGTCGTAGGTTCACAAAATTCAATTCTTCTGTAAATATATTAATAACAAGTGTATTGTTTTCCGTCTTGAAGTGAAAAATGCAATACAAAAATATCTCTCTCGAAAACGAATATTTCAAACACCCTTTTTTGTCACTTTCACTCATCAATTGAGTCATTTTTTTTTGGTACAGAGGAACGAAGATATTATCAGGCGTGAAATGTTTGAGAGACTCATTATTAATGCTATTTCTCATATTTTATTTGGTTGCTCAGATATAGCCAGTGCAAATTGTCACCCTGTATATGCTTGAATAGGTTTCGATCAGTCACTTAATTTTTTAATCTGAATAATTACAATCTCGTGACAAAAGCGGAGATCCGACTCGATTTCAGTAAATTAAACCGTCTATCTGATAGTTTTATCATGCAAGACTCACAATTACTGTTGGTTGATGAGGTGGTTCAAATACTGATTAGCATTTTTTGTTGTGGAATTTGCAAGGTTCCCACATGTTCGTGTATTTATTACAGACCTGGAGCCATAGTCCAAATATTGGTACTTCACTAAGCTTTCATTGTGAGTAGGTACTCAAAACTTACCGGTTATGCAACACCAGATGCATGTTCCAAGTGAAATGAAATGTGTTATCAGCTTCAAATTAGAAGCTGTTAAACAAATTTTTTGAGTGGGTTGATAAAAATAGAAATAATTATTTCCTCAGTAACCTACGACCCATCTAAATTCAATATTGTACGTCATATATATGTTTCCTAGACAGAATTGTGTTTATTTCAAACAATATACTACATGAAAATGGCCCAGGAGTAAATTCATCTCGGTTAGTTTTATATGAACTCATGTTGGTAATTCATTTTGTACTACATTTTTCCCAAACCTCAGTTCTACATACAATTTAAGTCCCAAACAAACTTCTGACATCTCTTATTGGAGTAATATATGTCATTATTTATCACTATTTTTATATCTTCAGGAGAAAAAATTGATATCAAGTATCAATTCCATTCTCCTGATGATGCTAACTTTGTTAGCAAAACGCGTGTCGAATGCAAAAATATCAGTTTGGTGTTAGGGTAATTGACCTCTAGGAAAAGTTTCAACTTTTACACCAAAGGTTCCAGTCTCATCGTTTACACCAGAAAGGTGAACAAACTATCGCTGAATTTGTTGATACCCTTCGTGAAAATCTATTTGAATATGAGTTCTACATCAAATATGAATGTACAAAAACAGTCACAATCAAATGATGTTAACTTTGTTCAATGTATTGACGATATAATTCGTGAATATTCTACTCGAAGGAAAGATAGGGTATTGTCCCAACTACGAAGTTGAATAACAACTCGGGCAAATGCAAAACCTATATTTGCACGTGAAAGATACGTTCCTTATGCTTTGCGTGAACTTGTTGAAAATGAACTAGAGTCCCTAGGAGCCTTTGGTGTAATTTCGCCTGTTGCGAATACTGACTGGGGATCTCCACTTATAATGATAGCGAAGCTGGAGGTGTGGGACTATGCGTAGATTACAAATACGGAGTGAACGAAAGACTTGTATCAGCTCACCACTCAATTTGCCGTATCGAAGATAGCCTACGCGATTCAATTTTTTTTTCTGTAAGCTCGACCTCGAAAGGCATATCTTCATCTCAGAGTGTACGAGGATAGCAGTAAAATCAAACCATTTCAACTCACAAAGGAACCTACGTGATAAATCGATTAAGTTTTGGTATCAAAACTGCCCCTTCATAGTTGAATCGAATTTCATCCCAGATACTCAGATATTCATCAAAAAACAGAAGCCTATTTTGATAATATTATTCAACGTGGTACTTCTAGAGAAGAAACCTGGATTCTTGCAGGTTATCGGGAAAGAGTTTAGAAGGAATAGTTAAAGTAGAACACTTTCTGTCTTTCCTATCATTACTGAGTCAGAATAAACAGACTCTGTGCCTGTTTGTATTCACCAAACAACCCTAATGAGTTGCCCAGAGCAAGAATTATATTTCTCGTTCACACAAAAGGGTTTTCAAAAACTTTTTATTTGAACAGAGTAACAACTTACAACTATGAAATATATTTACTGGCGAATATAAATCTATTGCACCTATTTATATACAAATTATTGCCGACTTTGCAGATATCAGCAATAAATAATTATGTCGTCTTCGGGTCATCGAACAATATCCTGCTGATGTATGGGGTTATCGAACTGTTACTTCTCCGTCCCCCGAGAAAGTCTTGTAAGGGACGAACTAGATGATGCTTCGTGCCTTTTTAATCTGTAAAATACGTATAGAATGAAGATGGTGACTGAAATGAAAATATGAGTCATCCAGAAATTGCTAGTATCAGATTGTCTGTCTTTTTCTGGGATGAGTTGTAACCTCTCTTCCTCTAGGGTCAGATGTTGTAGTTTATCCAGGGGAATCTTGTCTAGTTTCAGCGGTTTGAATTTTAACGAAGTGTTGATGTGTGCTGTCTTGATATTTGGTGAAGTGAGGGGTTCGTCCAAGATGACAGTTTTGGAGTTTGTGAAAGCTTCGTTGTTGGTTTTGAATTCACAACCTGGTGGAAGTTTTATCAGGTGCACTCCCTCCAGGACCATTACTTTCGTACTGAAACAATGTGTAGAGATCTTCGTGGCCTGTGGGAATATTCCTATATAATGGGCTTCTGACATATCAGTGTTGAATTCATCTAAAGTGGAACGTGTTCACATCTTGCTTCTTCATTTAGAGTTGATTATTGTCGAATTTTGTGTTGGAATGGGAAATGAATGGAAGTAGGTGAATGTATCGGAGAATATTAAGAGAACATGAAGGATGGAAACGATTTTCCGATCCGTCTGGTAGAGTAACTGGTTTTCTGAGTGATAGGTGAGCAGTGTCCTTATGATCCAAATCGAATCTTTGCTTTCGAGAACGCTGTTATGGAATGTATTGATCCTTGCCAAGGATACTGCCGTTTCTAAGTGGTTCAGTGTTATAAAATAATTTGAAGTATCAGGTTGATTTGATCCAATACGTTTCTGGTTTCCAGATAGTGATTGAAGTCAAAAACGAATCTATAGAGGTCGGTTTCAATTCTCTTGACCTCTACTGAGATGGTATCTTGATTGTGTGTTAGTAAAGAGATGGTTCTATTGTAGCTCTCCATTATTCTGGTGTTCAAACTGATGTGTTGATTCACATGGCTTATTATGTTTCTTTGGTTGTTTTCTAGGGAGGAAATAGCATTCTTATATTTCCTAGCAACTTCTTGGTTTAAGTTTCCAGAAATTGCTTTGATTACACTTCCTAAGCCATCTATGAGTCCTCGTTTGTGTCTGTAGCTTTTCGTTGGCAGTTTTCAGCTAGTACTTCAGTCATTGATCGAAATTTTGCAATTTGAAGAAATAAGGGTCTCTTAGTCCGTTACGAATTTCTGTGAAGACGGCATCATATTGGGATTCTATGGCGAATATCTCTCCGTGGATGGGTTGAAGATCGTAGTAGTGGATGAAGTCTTGGGTACTAGTCCTGATCTTTGCTTTTTCCATCTTGAGGGAAAGCAATCCTGGATTGCTCTTGAGGTTTTGGATCTTGATTTTCTGTCCTCTCGTCAGATGAAGGCTGTGAAGGGACGAAGAATTCAGTTAGCTTATTAGGCAAATGTCTTATATTTTTCTTATGGGCGTTTGCTTTTCTGACTCGGCCGTTACTGTTTGGTCTTTTTGGACGAATTTTGGGGAAAATGGTGGTAGCAGTTTGTTTCTTTTCACTGTTTTTCTTGTGTACACTTTGGTGCAGGGTTTGTAGGTAATAGGAGTTTCTCTTTTATTGTTTCTCTTCTCTATGATGTTTGTCTTCTGTTTTTGTAAATTTTCGATGATTTTCCTATATATTTCCTTCGTCTTTTTCCTGTGTTGTAGGACGTAGTTGTTGTCAAAGCTCGTCTTATATCGATATCAAATGGATATTGACTATTGAGATGTCCGTTCAGAATATCCATAGGTTTACGTTTTGTTGTTGAATGGATGGAATTATTGTATCCTAGGATGGCATAGAGCATTTTTGCTTTGATGTCTCTTTTCTTATGTGTTTCTCTAAATATTTTCAAGTGCTCGATTGTGGAATGGAATCTTCCAACTATCCCGTTTGACTGAGGGTTCTCTGGAGTGGTATAGTGAATGTGGATTTTATGTATGTCAACAAATTCTTGGATCAGTCCATTTTTGAGTTCAGTTCCATTATCAGTGAATATCATATGTGGTATTCCATGGTGGTTGATGAATACTAAGAGAGCGTTGAGAGTGTTGATTAAATCTATTGGATACGCCTGGCTATATTTTGAAAATGCATCCACAAACGTCAGGAGTTTTTGTTCACTAGCCTAAAAGGTATCCATGTGTATTATTTCAAGAGGCTTTTTTGGGGTACCTGTTGTTTTTCCTTCGTGCTGCTGCGTGATTATTCCTTTTTGTCTAGTTGGCAATGGACATCTTCCGGAAGGTGGTTGCATTTTATGAGATCGAAAGAGGAGTTCTTGAATCTCTCTCTCTCAGGATTTTGCACATGCTGGGGTAGAGTTCATCTTCTTCGAACATCAAAGCGTATTTCTTTTCCGGGCTGATATATTCCTTGAAAACGTTTTCAGTAAGATTGTCGTTTCCCACCTGAGCGTGGTATCTTCTCTTATTCGGAAATATTTCTTCTATCACCGTTCCTGATGGGTTATAGCTTACTCGTTTGAAGATGAATTGGTTATTAAAGACATTGAGAGGCTTCTCTGATATTGGTATTTCCAATACTGGGCTTTCTCTGGCTGTATGGTTGGTGATGCCACTCGTGTCTTCATCTGTTGAAGCTTCCGGGTTCAGGTTCACACATTCCTCGTGTCCTTCTCTTCCTTCTCTCGAAATTGAAGTATGGGTCCAGATTTTTCAACTGGCCAACAAAAAGGCGGTATATATTTAGTTTACAGGATAGCGAAAATTTCACTCATACATCATTATGCTATCTTATTAACCGTAGGAGATCTTGGTTGATGCAGGCTAATGCTCTACTTTCCAGTTTGAAATGACGAGATATGCCGAAATGTATAATATGTGAGCCGTTCTCAATATATTTAGAAAATATATAAGTCATAAAATATATTGAATCACAAGACTTTCAAGGTATAGCTCCCCTAGCTGAATCCCCTCAAATCAGTCCTAAGTATCCACAAATATTGTTGTGTGAGGAAATATTACACAATGATATAGGTGGTGTATACCCCTACGACTGAAATATGTCCAGCTAACAAAAACGCTTTTCTGAATTGAACTCTACGAGCATATATTTGTTCATGTTCGTCACTATGAATATTGATAGGGCATCGAGCGCAGTATCATTCATCAAGAAGAATATTTCGTCAACAAGCATCAACGAATACTGTTGTGAGAAATAGACCAGGAGGTGGTGACAGGTGACGTTCTCCCATTTTACACTGCATGCCTTTCCGAAGCTTGATAATTAACCCCCAAATATGAAAAATAGACAGGTTCCTGGCAGCCGAGCGTATGCTACAGTCCAACTCACAAGAATTGTGAAAAAATTGAATGAATATAATTTTTTGAATTCAAGTAAACATTTGAAAAATTGAGTTCCTTTTCTCAGGATTTTGCACATGCTGGGGTAGAGTTCATCTTCTTCGAACATCAAAGCGTATTTCTTTTCCGGGCTGATATATTCCTTGAAAACGTTTTCAGTAAGATTGTCGTTTCCCACCTGAGCGTGGTATCTTCTCTTATTCGGAAATATTTCCTCTATCACCGTTCCTGATGGGTTATAGCTTACTCGTTTGAAGATGAATTGGTTATTAAAGACATTGAGAGGCTTCTCTGATATTGGTATTTCCAATACTGGGCTTTCTCTGGCTGTATGGTTGGTGATGCCACTCGTGTCTTCATCTGTTGAAGCTTCCGGGTTCAGGTTCACACATTCCTCGTGTCCTTCTGTTGCGGGTTCATTTTGAATTTCTTATTCGTGCAGTATGGAATCTTCATCTTCGGGGAAATAGTGATGAAAGCAATCTTCAAATAGATCGTTGATGATGTCCTCTGTAGACTCAGGAACTTCTGATGGAGGATGGTTGAATAGAGATGCCTTGTCGTCGTCGTAGTTTGCTTCATGAAGCTCCTTTGTATGTATCTCTATTCTGGGAGCGCATCGGCGTTGGTATTGCTTGTGCCTTTTTTGTAGATCACTTCGCAGTCATGTTCTTCTAGCTTCAGTCGCCAAGTTTTGAATTTGGATCCTTCAAGGAAAAGAGCCACTGGAGGGATCGGTGATCTGACAAAAGTTTCAATTTTCTTACGAAAATATACGGTCGAAAATATTCAGTAGCCCAACTATTGCTAGCTTTTCATTTTTGATGATAGAGTGCTTCATTCAGGTTTCACTCAGGGTCCTGGATGCGTCAGCTATTGGTTTGTCTTTTCCTATGGGTCCTTGGGACAGAACGGCTTGTATGGCGAAATTACTTGCGTTTGTGGTCAGATTAAAGGGGTTTGTGAAGTCCGGATACTAGAATAGTGGTTCATTGGTAAGCAGGCGTATGTTCTACATAGGCATCTTTCTTGGGACAGAACGTTAACGGTTTGGTTGTCTTGGTGAAGTCCTTGATGAACTTCCTGTAGTACCCTAAGAGTCCAAGGAATCCTCTGATCTCTTCGACAGTTCCAGGTACAGGATAGTCCATGATTGCTCTTACTTCTGCTGGGTTTGGTTTTATCCCAGTTGGAATGACGATGTGTCCTAGAAAGCTGACTTTTTAGTTGGACTGGAGGCCACATCTGTCTCTGTTGAGTATTTGGTTGCCAATGTGGTCTGAAGGTCGGTTGTTGAAGTTGTGGTTATAGTCCCATTGGTTAATGAGGTTGTTGTTGTCCAGGTGATTGGAAGTGTTGCATGGCGTGGTACATCCGCTGTGGTATTGAATGTTGTGCATATTGGTGATTTACAGCTCTTCGCGGGGTCTGGAGGGTTTTCTTGGAGGCTTGTGGGGGTCCAAACGGATATTATTTTCTTCTTGGATGTACTGCATCGCTGTTGCCAAGACTACTGGTTTCAATGCTCTTATGGAGGATCCCATAGGCTCTCGTAGTCCGGCTAGGAATGTTCTTAGAGCTTGTTGTTGGAAAAATTTTCTTCTTGCTGGTCTTCATCGTATCGTCGGCGGTGTGTAATTCGATATAGTTTGATATTGTTTTCAAAAGTCCCATGACTTTTTCGTAGAAAAGTTGTAAGGTTCCATTCTGATCTTGTCGTAGATTCACCAAATATCTTGTCAAGGAATGTTCGTTTCGTTGGTCGGCGAAGTTTTGGATTAGAGTTCCTTTGATGCTGTTCCAGTCACTACATCCATAAATTGAGATGACGTCTTTGGCTCTGCTTCGTAGCTTGTTGAGTAGTCCTTGTATCAATATATGGTTCTGGAAACAACCGGGTTCTTCAGCATTCCAGCATTCATTTAGTAGCATTGTTGATACGTTGATTAACTGGTATAATTCATTTGGGCTTCCATCGTATTCGGGTGCAATCCTGAAATTCTTCATGTCGAATTGGTTTGCCATGTTGATGGGATTCATAGGTTGGTCGATCGTTTGAGGAATAATGGATGGATAACAATTGGTATTTGAGGATGAATTTGGTAAAACTTAGTCAATTTTTTTTGTAATTGATGAATATGGGTTCATTTGTGCTTACAGGATGACGATGATGGCTCGTTGCATATTCGGTCACCGAAAATGTTCTGATAACTTATTTCTATGTAGATAAACCTCTTCTCTATAGAATTTGGTCGGGGAAATAGGGGATGAACGTTTGAGAACGACGTGAATCTTCTAAGGACTTTTTATTTGAACAGAGTAACAACTTAAAACTATGAAATATATGTACTGGCTCTTATAAATCGATTGCACCTATTCATCTATAAATAATTGCCAACTTTGCAGATACCAGTAATAAATAATTAAGGTTGTCTTCGGGCCATTGTAGGTTTTTTGAGGTAAGAAGTAGTGGTTAGTAGCACAAAAAAGTGTCACTACATAATTTTGCTCTAATCCAACATGGCTTCTCGTATAATAAAGATTGAATTACTTTACAGGTAAGTCATTTAATCTTTAATTTTGAATATGGAAAGATTATATGGTGCTTATTCTCGGAGTTATTCCAAAACTCAGTAGTATCATGCTATCAGGAAAAAATATATGCTTTGAGTGGAGAGCATGAAAATTGATTGGCGCCTGTCCTTAAAGTAAATACTTATAAATGATTATTCGAATTCAATTTCAACTGCGATGTTTAAAATCAGCTACAAAAAGGTATACATATAAATGTTCGACTTCAGAAGAAAAGGCGAATTTTTGTGGTTACGATGTGAATTCGTGTGCTTTTTTCAAAGCGGTAGAAATGCGAGCAACAAATGAATAGCAAAGTTCCAGATCTATTATGCGCCATAACTGTAATCGTTATCATACGAAAAACCACGATTATAGGTACCTATAAATATTAAATCAATATGTTATAGATTCACTATGAATTATTAACACAGAAGTAGTGAAGTGTTTATATGATTCTTACGAGTGTATTACATTAATCAAGTGAGGCACATTTTCTACTATTTTCATTAGAATAAAATTAGCGACAGTAAGATGGAAACAACGAATAATGATTTTCAGAAGTGGAGTATCAGTAATTGCTGGTTGTCAATATATCTTATTCGGTTTACATTCACGGGCGCTATTTCGATTTTTATCATTAACATAATTTTGGTGAGAGGCTTCGTTATGACGAGACGCCCAATCTCTGATTATGGAAATCAGTTGACTGCACAAGCCTCAACATGCCGATTTGGTGAGAAGAAAATATTCATTAATAACCGGTAGGTATTCTGTTGAACCTTGAGCTACCTGGATGAGAAAGAGAAACATTATCCTATAAAATGGATGATCGAAGTACCCTCCTGCATCACATCCATGAAAAATATTTATTATTGGTAACAGGCTGAATTTTTCTCTGTTGTTAATTGAGTTTTTATATATTCGAATGGACATATTGTCATCCTACGGTAACATTTTCATCATTAATAACATATTTTGTTTTAATCTCTCGAAATTGAAGTATGGGTCCAGATTTTTCAACTGGCCAACAAAAAGGCGGTATATATTTAGTTTACAGGATAGCGAAAATTTCACTCATACATCATTATGCTATCTTATTAACCGTAGGAGATCTTGGTTGATGCAGGCTAATGCTCTACTTTCCAGTTTGAAATGACGAGATATGCCGAAATGTATAATATGTGAGCCGTTCTCAATATATTTAGAAAATATATAAGTCATAAAATATATTGAATCACAAGACTTTCAAGGTATAGCTCCCCTAGCTGAATCCCCTCAAATCAGTCCTAAGTATCCACAAATATTGTTGTGTGAGGAAATATTACACAATGATATAGGTGGTGTATACCCCTACGACTGAAATATGTCCAGCTAACAAAAACGCTTTTCTGAATTGAACTCTACGAGCATATATTTGTTCATGTTCGTCACTATGAATATTGATAGGGCATCGAGCGCAGTATCATTCATCAAGAAGAATATTTCGTCAACAAGCATCAACGAATACTGTTGTGAGAAATAGACCAGGAGGTGGTGACAGGTGACGTTCTCCCATTTTACACTGCATGCCTTTCCAAAGCTTGATAATTAACCCCCAAATATGAAAAATAGACAGGTTCCTGGCAGCCGAGCGTATGCTACAGTCCAACTCACAAGAATTGTGAAAAAATTGAATGAATATAATTTTTTGAATTCAAGTAAACATTTGAAAAATTGAGTTCCTTTTCCTTGCACGCCGCTTTGTACTGTATCAGTGAATATTATTTTAAGCTAAAATAATGAATGGAAAAACAAGAAAATTACCCACAAATAGAAAAGCGTTTTTCCTTATGGAGTTCACATACTCAGCTTTTCATATTTCAGGGTTAATTATCAAGCCTCAAAAAGGCATGCAGTGTCAAATGGGAGAACGTCACCTGTCACCTCTTCCTGATCTGAAAATGTCACACATAATAACATCAGTGGATACCTCGAGGACTGAAATATGTACATCTCATTTGAATTGTGATGTACATTCTTATCTATCTACATGTTTGTCACCTATGAATATCGGATATGGAATTAAGCGAAGTATCGTTCTTAAAAAAGAATTCTGCTTCATGATGCAAGTATCACGAGAAAGTGTTTCACAATAATACTAGTGGTATACCTCCATTGCCGAAATATGTCTGGCTTACAACAATGCTTTGATGGATTGATTTCTGATGTGAATTCTATGTATTTGTTCCTACTTCTGAAAATCAATTCGCTGAAATGGTTCGAGATCATCAAGCTGAAAACCCTGGAGAACACCCTTCAACTGTTTCATCGTATGGAGTTCTTGCCTGCAATAATACACAAAATAAAATGACCGGCTTTATACTGTTCGAATTGGTATTTGGAGATACAGCCGGGAGATCCCCCGAAACCACATACTATCAAAGATACCTGATATCGTAATATGTCAGAGAACTCAATGCTATATTTCCATAAATCGACCAGAGCTAAAATAGATAGACAAAAAGAAAAAGCATTGGTCAAATTCATCCGGAACGTTTCCAAAAATGTCCCTGGATATTAAGTTGTTTTCAAAAAAAAGAATCTTCACAAGATACATGACGAGACTTAATGATTTGTTAACAGTATACCTAAAGGTTCTGCAATATGCGAAATACATTACTTGATTATATTCATCGGAATGTTGTCATCGCCACTACTGAACTCGTCTTTCAAACTTCCAACAACATTCATTACTTTCACTATTGTAACAGAGTGAATAAACATCAACGTATCATTTGGACTGTCGAAACAAGAGTGAAAAATGTTTTCATGTCGAGAAAGAAGAAGAATCTTTGTTCTTGGACTTTTGCTACCCTTTCATTTCTCTCGCGATACTATAAAAAGTTATTATCAGAGTTTTTAATTAACCTGTCGAATGATCCGACAATTGCCAATTGTCTCGTTTTTTTCGGTTGTTCAAAATAACAGTATATTTTTTTATTGAATGATTCGAAATAGTAATAATTCAGCTGGAAGCTGAAACGTTTCATGTTTTCTATAAAATGAAATATTGACTACTAAAAAAACTGTCGTATCAGTGTGTTTGAGGAACAATGGAAATGAAGAATAAGCTTCTGATAAATTCAAAAACCAGAACTTACGAAACGTACATCTTATTGAAAGACACTTCACTTGAATATGCTAGTGGAAATGAAGTTGTTAATATTTGATCGACGCCTGAATTCGATCGATTTTATAAAGTGATAAAGTGAGGTACATCGTCGAAAACTTTCCTTCCCAATAATGAGGGTACCAATTTATAATAACTCAGGGGAACACGCACGTTTCTTATACAGTGTGTCAATTTCAAAACTTAATGGGCTTTATCTCATGAATGAAAGGTGATATCGAAAAATGCTTGTAACTGTTTTCAGGATAGTAAGGGGGAACTGAAGTGACATGAAAGAGAACTCACCCCCATCAACCCCCTAGGCCCCACCCACCAAAACACAAAAAGTTCAAATTGCAAACCCCTACTTGTGATACATCATCGAAAAGACTATAAAAAATTCTATCCAATGGTATAAATAATAATTGTACAGGGTGAAGCAATGATTGTAAATTTCCGGCTTAAAAGGAATATTTAATGAGGTTTTTGTTGAACAGCTAATTTATCAAAAATGTCAATTGAGTAAATGTTCAAAGTGGGTTGCGTTGTTTTGTATACCATAAGACAGACTATTTTCGAATTCTGCAAGAACTTTGGCAAAAGTTTTTCTAGTAATGGCACCACATGCTTGCGTAATTCTTTCTCGCAATTCCCCGAGTGACGCAGATTGAGTTGTATAAACAACTGACTTGAGGTGACCCCACAGAAAAAAATTCAGGTGGTGCCAAGTCTGGTGACCTCGGTGGCCACTCGATAAGACCTCTCCTTCCAATACATTTGTTCGGATAATTAGTATTCAACTAGTGCCTAACTGGAGTTGCATAGTGAGGAGGTGCTCCATCTTGTTCGAAGTGCAGCAAATCTTTGTCTACAGCTAGGTTGCCTTGGTCGTCCCTTTGGTTTTCTGATTTATGCACGATTAAAGGTTCGATGGTGTTTTCCAGCATATCGAGATACATGTCGCCACCTAAATTGCCTGGTATTAACAAGGGACCGATCATAGCATCGCCTAATATTCCTGCCCAAACACTCAGTTTTTCAGGATATTGAGTGTGACCTTCTCTGAATCGATGCGGGTTCCCATTACTCCAGTACCGACAGTTTTGTTTATGTTTATTTACATTACCATTCAGCATAAAAGTACATTCATCATTGAAATGAATATTTTTCAACATTCTCGGTTCAACGCGAATTTATTCAGTCATGAATTCACAAAACTCAATTCGTCGGCCTGGATCATCATCACCTAGTTCTTGAAGAATTTGTGTTTTGTACGGGTGAAAATTATATAATTTCAACACCTTTCTAACCGATTCATGTGAAAGACGTGTCACTGCAGATACTTGAAGTGTTGATGCAGTAGACTCTATTACAAATTATCCAAGGACCTCAATTTGGGTTGCTTCATTCAGTAATCTTGGGGTGAGTTCTCTTTCATGTCATTTCAGTTCCACCTTACTATCCTTGAAACAGTTTGGAGCATTTTTCGCTTTCAGCTTCCGTTCGTGAGAAATAGCCCTTTATAAGTTTTTAAATTGACACACTGTATCAAATGGCTTCTCGTGAATTTGTCCAAATTTTTGGTATGATGTAGATCTCGATACATTGATCAAAAGTGTCTATGGCCACAAACTCCAAAAATGGCCAATTTTCGAGATATGGCTGTATCGATATAGAAATTTTGGATTTCTCTGTATTTTAGTACATATCAAGTCACTTTCATACTTGGGAAAAACGGAATCGATTGAAAAACAATTTTTTCATCGTTTCAGATACACCCATTTGGAGCAATCATACACTGCTCGTCACTGACGATGTAGCTGAGTTATTATTTTCAATTTTTGTATTCGTTTCGTTAACACAAAAACTTTCGAATTGCTCTAGTTATTACAAATATTCTTGCATCTAACACAATTCGATTGTGGTATTTGAAAAAAGATTATTCGATACACACTATATTTACTAAATATGATTTAATTTTTTTTAAATACTCTCCAGGCCTTCTGGAAGATAGTGGAGACTGCAAAATGAGCATCTAGAGAATCGTATTTATAATGTACGCTGACGAGATGAATACTCCTATCGAATGCAGTTTTTCATACCGGGTGTTAAATATTTACAGTAACGAGGAAATACCCGAAAAATATTTTCAATTGATTGAACCGTTGAGGCAAGCAGACAATACCTAACTGATGAGAGAATGTAGGCTTTCACGGCCGAAGTCAATATATTCATTGTTGTTTTGGCTCGAGGGCCGGAATTTTCTTAGCCAGAAGCCTACATGAGAAACCGAAACCACCGTTGAGTGCCGTGGTCTCAGATTTTCAACGTTCACAGCCCTCAACGCCAGAATATATTTATTTCCACAAAAAATGAGTTTTCATCAAAAGAATATGATTTTTGATAATAGGGAATTTAATATACAGTAATTAAACAATGTCCATTTCATGAAAAATATCAATTCTTCACAAAAATTTTGATAATAGTGGTAAGAGTAGTAGTGTATAGAAACGTTCATCAAATCATCCTTTTATTGAGGTGCAATTGTTCAACCAAGCAAAAAAAATAATTTTTAGTATTTACTCACTCTTGCAAAATTATACATGGGGCAAATAAGATAGCGTTATCTTATTTTAGTTATATGTCTGGAACACTAAAATGACGGGAAAAACATTAGGTCGAAACACAAAAATCTGACAATGATCATCTTTAGAGAAGTAAATGTGTAGTTAAAACAAATTAGTGCATTATATATGCTGTTGTAATCATATTTCATTTGTGAGAGGTAAGTTTTAGATATGAATATATTTTAGCTCTTCATTAGATATTCTAGTAACTCATTACTTGTCTGTTCATTCCACAATGGAATAATCATAGATATGCAATTGTGGATTTCTATAAATTGCATCATGTATAATTATTCAAGAAATTTGTGGAGGTATAACGAATGTTTTGATCATCCAAGAAACCTATCTCAAAACGGGGGAAAAAAAGGTGAAGAGTTCGAGCGATACTCAAAGATTGGCAACACTCATTCTCAAGAATTCTCAGATGAAGACGGCTGAAAGTCTAGGATAGTATTGGCAGAATTGGAGTCTACAAACCGACTCACAGTTGCGAAATCTTCTTTCCTTCAGCTCAAGTGTATACAGGGTAACTTCCCGATGTGTTACACGAACATTGATTCAGGAAGCATCCCAGAAAGAAAGATATGTCAGCAGCCCTTTACAAAGTCAAATGAATCATTGAAATAATTTTCGAATATTCATCTCATTGAGCTGTGATTAAAGTAATATGCTGTTCAGGCAGAAAGTCATGTTTTGTCAAATGCGGTCAATTGCCAGAGGCATATTACAACATTTGCAAATAATTAATTAATTAATATATTTGATGAAGTTAACACAATTTTTCTTATAAAATGTCCCTTAGTATTTACCTCAACCTCATAAATAGTTCAACTGAATAAGCTATTGCCTATAACAAATAGAGAACTCAAAGATCTTCACGGATCTGTTTGCCTTAACGGTATGTATTTCCTTGTTACTATTGATATTTAACACTCAGTAAAAAAAAAACTGCTTTCAATACGAGTTTTCATCTCGTCATTATGAAACGATTTTCTAAATGCTCATTTTACACTCTCCACAATTTTTCCAAAGGCCGGAAGAATATTTCAGAAAAGAATTAAATCAGATTATAAAAATCTTGTGAATCGAATATTATTTTTTCAAATACCACAATTGAATTGTAATAGATGTGAGTATATTGGTAATAAGTAGAGAAATTCAAAGGTATTCCTTTCTACGAATACGGAACACAAAAGTCGATAATAATAACTCATCTACATCGTCAGTGATGATCAATGCATCGAGATCTACTTGATATTGAATATTCAGACAATTTCACGGATCCTTTTGCTTCGACGGTTCGAATACCGATTGGAAATGTTTATTGGGGATGTATTGTCTTGTTGCTATCGATATTTAATACTCGGTATAAAAAAATTTATTCGATATGAGTATTCATTTAGTCAGCGTACATTATAAATATGATTTTCTATATGCTCATTTTGCATTTCCTCCTACTATTTCTTTGGCAACCAAGTAGATATTTCGAAAAAAAATTATATCAGATTCAGTTCATATAGTGTGTATCGAATAATATTTTTCTGGTGCCCCAATCGGATGGTGTTGAATATTTGTAACTTGATTATGTGCTAAAATCCAAAAAATGCAAAAAAATAATATTAACAGAGCCATATTTCGAGAACTATCAATCATCATATTTTTTTTATTTCTCCGTAACTATCGATACAACGTAAAAATGTATTTGAAATTTTTTATTTATTTATTTATTTATTTACGAGCGTATGCTCATTGACTTATACAAAATAGAAATATATAATCACAAGTCAACACTTAACCTAATAATACATTAAATTCGAGTGTCAAACATTTAAAAGTATATGGAATCAGAAACAAAAGGTAATAGGTATAGGTCATGACGTTTTTACATAATAAAATAAAACAATCTGACAGAAAAAAAATATCACAATATTACATGAAACATCAAATATCACAGATTCTCATGCACAACCTGAATTGAGTGTGATTTGCAGAAAAGTTCAGGGTAAGAGAATGGGTATTAGCGAGCCTAGATGCTCTTGGGATAAAAGAATTGTTAGCTGCATTTGATTTGTGTAGGGGAATTTGAAATAAATTAGTGGAGCGAGTCTGTCTAGACGGGACATGAAAGCAAATATTTCCAATAAGCTCGGGACATGAGTGGACCGAATTTATAATATTATATAACATCAATAGGTCTCTCTCGCTGCGCCGAGAACATAAACTTTTAATATTCAACTCCATTTCTATATCCTTGTAGAGGAAATCAGTACGATTCATCCTTAAAGCTATGTAACGTAAGAAGGCATGTTGAACTCTTTCGATTTTTTGTATATGGGTATTATATTGAGGAGACCATACGCAAGCTGCATATTCTAAGTGAGGACGGACTAACGTGCAATAGAGTAGTTTAATGGTAGTAATAGAAGTGAAGTCTCTAGAACATCTTTTGATGAAGCCAAGCATCTTGAGTGCTTTAGACGTTATGTTAGAAATGTGAAGGCTATAGTTGAGGTCAGAAGTCAAAAGGATGCCCAGGTCTTTGATGCTTTGTACTGTTTGAACACAGGTATCATTTATTATATAAGGATATGTTATTTGGTTTCTGGAGCGGCTAAAGGATATTTAGCAGAACTTAGTGGGATCTATGTATTTTCTTCCTTGTTTTTTCGATTTTCATAGTGATTTCAGATATATATCAATGTTTTCTAAAGTTTTATTGATTCTTAACAATACCTCCTGAACTTTCGATAATACGGAAAACGGTTTGTATGTTATTGATAGAGTATTTATCCATTCAAAAAAGATTTTCTTCTGGTGATTTTTGCTATCTCACTCATTTCCTTGATATTTGAAGATATCATTGACAAACATATTTCTTCATTGTCCACATATTATCAATTCTTCGGTAGAATTTCTTTTTTTCAACTGTTCAAATGAAGTACTAGTGCACCATCCATTCATGAAACTTATTTTGCTTCTAAGTAAGAGGAACTACCGGTTATTGATGAATGATTTTCAATAAAAAAATCGGCATGTTCGAGGCTTGCGCAGATACCAATAACAAAAATATTTCCAAAGATATCTACATAATAAAAATAGTATAGTTGATGAATTAACTATTCATAGCGAAGATGGAAATGTATAGATATACAGGAATTCTCAAAGGAAATGTAAAACTACTTTCAAACACAAGAAAATTTTGAAAATCTTCGGGGCCGTAACTGAACTTTTGTAGAGAAACATATTTTTACGTCAGCTATCTCTTGAATTTCACCGCCAATAGCAACATGAATTTTTTTGTAAGTGGGAGTTGGATTGCATGTTTCCAGATGAGTGGATTGGACGAAAATTGACTGCCGAAGTCGCCGGATCTATAACGTCAATGGATTTTTATTTATGGAAGACAGAAACATCGAATGTTTATCGTACCGCCACTACACAGGAGGATTCCAATTTGCCTTTTCATCCCAGCTGCGTGAGAACAAACTTCCTGATGAGATTCAGAGAATGTACAGAACATGGTGGAGGAAATCGGAACTATATCATGAGTATGATAGATTGGGTTATCGAGGAGCTAGCCCATGGCCTGATTCACTGAGACCTTCTCAGATCCATTGTGATGCTCCTTGGTTGTCAGAGCTCGATGTATAGCTTGATCTTCCTGATGAGACTCCATAGCCTTGACACTGGTCGCTTCATATAGCTAGCAGTCTCTGGTTTCTCCTTCCTGCATCTTGTGTGTCTCAGCCTTGCTATCGCTTCGCATTCACAAAGCACATGCAGTGCGGTTTCTTCCTCTTCTTGACAGAACCTGCATTGAGTTTCTTCTGTCTGACCAATGTTGCTAATATGTTTCCTGAGCCGGCTATGCTCAGTTAGTAGACCCACTACTATCCTTATAACCTTACGGTTGTGGTTAAGCAGGTCTTTCGTGAATCTGGGGAGGATTTCTTCATGAACTCTTTCGCCTGACTCATTCCTGGGAGCTCATTCCAACAATATATCGATTCGGCTTGCATCTATGAACTTTCGCTACCTCGCAGAAGGGTTCTGGGCCGATCATAGCCTTGCATGCGCCTTCACAGGCTAGAGCATCGGCCTCCTCGTTACCCTTGTGATTTCATGTCTGGCTACCCACGCTAAAGTAACCCTATTTTAGATACTGAGCTCCTTGAATGCGCTCAGACAGAGAAAATTTGAAATGAGCTGGGCGCCTCAATTGCCGCCCGGCTGCCGGAGAAAATGGCAATGGTTTTATTTGTGACCTTCTGTCTGTTTATTTTCCCTATACAGTGTTCGATGGCCGCTACTTCTTCCTGGAACACAGTTGCTTTTTGTTCGAGGCTGAGTGCGATTCTTGTCTTTGCTCCACCTCCGTCTATACCGGCTCCCACTCCTTCTTGGGTCTTCGAGCCATCTGTATACCAAGTCTCTGCCGCTTTCACTGGTGGGCCATTTTGCTCGAAGTATTCTGCCCCGAGTGACCGGCTGATTGAAGTTTGCTCCTGCATTAGCCTGTGTGTCACCAGTCGAGCTTCTTTTTCTATGTAGATGTGCATTGGTGGAAGTCCAAGTAGGACCTCAAGAGCTGCAGTTGGGGTAGTTCTCATGGCTTCTGCGACACTAAGGCAAGCCAGCCCTTGTATGTCACCTAATAGCCTAACGTACCCGATTGCTTTGATCTTGTCCACTAAGTCACTGAACCTGTTATCATGGGTCTCACTACCCTTGTATATTACCAGAATGTCATTTTTGATTTAGACCCCCAGCTTTTCCCGCACATTCTTCTGCAGATTCCTAGGGCTATTCTAGCCTTGTGTACTGTTTTTTGAATTCGGAGGTTCCACGCAAGCCTATGATCGAAAGTCACACTTAAGTATTTGACTTCCGTGGCGGAAGGGAACCGCTCGGATGAAGTATCACATCCAGTCCCTTTTGTATCAGAATCGGTTAGATTCCGTCTATTCTCAGTGACTTGTATGGTCTGAATTTTTGGATCGCCTATCTGATCCAATCCGGTCTCGTGGTTTCGGCCGCCAGCCTCCACTCCCCCGCCGTTGGCCTTCTGTGCCTAGTTTGGGGAGAGGAAGGCCCCCCAAGAGCCCAGGTTCAGATGTCGCTGGAACTTTCCCTCTATGTTTCTGTATAGGTTCCGTCTTCTTTTTTGAGGAAACCCACTAAGCTCGCAGTATTTTCCTTGGCAAGTACTCGGTGGATGATTGCAGAAGTGTGTGTTTCTTCCACCTGCATGCAAAACCTCCTCCATGAGTCTCTTTTTATCTTTCGGATTTCTTTGTTGTACTCCTTAGTTTCTTCATATTTGTGTTCCAATCTTGGTTTCCATTGGCTTTGTTGAATAGCCTTCGCACTTCAAGCCTCAGCTCTTCGAGGTGCTGATTCCACCAGACGGTTTTGCCTTTGTAGTATATGGTCTTTTCGGAACAGTTTTTCTGGTAGGCCCACATGATTGCCTCATTTACTTGTTTGACTGCCTCTTTCGTATTGGTTACGATTTCCCTACCTAAATACCGTTGAGTGTTGGAATTAGCCTTCCCAGTTGGTCTCTCGTGGATTTCTGAATTTTGCAGCCACTATAGGAGGTGAAACTAGATCGAATCGGCTTCAAATATTTCCAAAACGAACTTCATGACAGCTGTTTCATTCAGGTCCGGCAAAATGTATGGCATAACTTTGCGTTATGCCAGGAAAAATGCAGCGCTGAGTAGTGAATTTTTAGACAATAGTATTGATAGAAAAACGATAATGTTTTTCTCATGGACCATATATATATATATATATATATATATATATATATATATATATATATATATGGTCACCCATCCAAGTACTAACCGCGCTCAGCGTTGCTCAACTTCAGATATCGAATGACTGTCAGTCAACCTTCAACAGAAGAGCTGGGCCATGCCCCAAGCTCCTACTTGGTAACATACAGTAACATCTTCAAAAATGCCAACTGAGATGTTGGCGGAATGTCGAAACGCAATACCGACATATCAACGGATAAACTCCCAGAATAACAACTTCACATATTCAACCACCCGTGAAAACCGTCACCGTGACATATATACTTATATATATACTTCAGAAGACATGGGCCATACCCCAACGAATGAAATGGAGCGAAATAAGCCTTCATCAGGGCATCAAATTTCAAATAATCTCGAAGTTGTAAAATTCATGTAAATAGTTTGTTACTGAGGTATTCAATTTGAGATGACCAATATAGATTTCTATCGTAACGCCAAGGAGTTTGACGATAGGGGTAATCGAGTTATAAACATAAGAGGACAAAAATTATATTTTGACTTTCGTCCAAAAAGCTTTATCCAGGCTCTTCATTTTGCGATAAGGAATGTCAAATGGAGTTGTGGTATATATTTCTCTTTCGTTATTGAACAGATGTCATCAGCATATGGAATAAATTCAATGGGGTCCATATAAAAGTTCAGGTCATTGAAAATAAAAGCGGACCCAGGACTGATCTTTGGAGGACACTGTGGTTTGACGTAACTACTGAAGATGAGCTACTGCAAAAAAATGGTCAATCTGTTCTGCTTTTGGTCATATTATGGTAACCATTATTCTTGTTTCATTATTATTCGTAACGGCACAATAATAGTACTGCGGCAAGTCAAAAAATCATTAATGAAAGAATATTTTTCTAGTCGAATATAGGTGTAATCTTTCATATTTTCCTTCGTTAACCCATCATTGGAGAGTTCCTACAATATTTAGATTTTTTTTTTCAGGATGAACCTGTGGTTGGTTATCCTTTCATGGATTTGCGTAGAAAAAACTGTGGCAGATGTAAGTTTTTTTCATTACATCACAGTTGATATAATCGAAGTTCGTGTCTTATAAAAGAAGAAGTATTAAAAGGAAACGTGTTCCTCTATTTACTCCCCTGTATTTTCGTTGTAATTTTGTGTGGATGTTTCGTATTCAGGGTTTCGATTTTATGTAATGAATGTACAATTTAGCGAGTATAAAATCATATATTGTTTTGAAAATCACGATTCGTTATAGAATTACCTTTCCAATCAATGGTATATTACAATCCTACTTTCAATTCAAAATCTGATGATATAATTGGGATTTCATGGAAAATTACTTTTTGTATTGCTCTAGTAACGGAATATTTCCATGGAAGTATGCCACATAATATCTTGTAACAATATAATTCATGGCCAAACTTCAATGTTCAATATTTTAAACAGATCAAGTATTTTTACAATTCAATTGATCCTAATTTCTCAACATCGAGGAATATTCGGAGTTGGATAGAAACTCTAATACATATCGATATATTAAACATGTAGTGGAATTCAACCGACTTCTGTGTTTCAATGTTGGCTTTGGAAGAATTAGTGACTTTATGATGAAAAGTTTTTCCTTAGATAATTGTAGTCTACATGGTGATCATCAATTTTCAATAGCAAACATTCAAGAGAATCTTCCGTTACAAGAGAAATACAAAACGTATTTTTGTATAGAATCTCAGAAATGTCAGTAGATTGTGAATTGAGAGTATGATTGTGATATATAATTGGAAAAGTGATTGTATACCGAACCGTAATTTTTCAAAATAAAATTTTACTCTCCATTCGGAACATGAACATTGAATGCGATTCCAGTCAAACATGAATCTATTCTTGATTATTATGCACTAATATTCACACCACTGTCTTACTCGTACGTGAAATATATCAGATTTCGCGTATAAATAATCTGGCAACAGCAAAGGCTAGTAGTTATTGTCACAGGCCGGAAAGTTTTGCAGACGAGAAATAATTGCCCACAAAAATCGTTGACTTTTTATCCGGAAATAAGTACATAAAATGTAATTTCTTGAGATGGTCGATTGGTTCCTTCGAACAATGTATCACACATTGCATATTGCAGTTTGAAAATATGAGCAATGAATTTTTATTTGGAGCCCGGTATGAAACTGCACAATTTCTCGCTGTCGTTGTAATCAACGACATTTCATTTTTTCAAGTGTTTGCAGTTCGCATTCAGTCTTCTAGTGATCAACAGGAATATCAGGCTGACAAACATCGTACACTGTTTTACTCATTTATTATTCATGAAATCACATACTCCGGTTGGAAGTTAATCATATCACTTTTTTAAATTTCGTAAAACACCCTTTTCAATACTTTTCTGGTGACCATTTTCTTAATCAGTCTAATATTTTCAGGATGATATCGTTGTTCAACTGTGGGGAAAACAGGGAAAAATTCGGGGTCATACCCTGAATAGTCATCATGGAAAGATTTACTATGCGTTTCAAGAAATCCCTTATGCGACACCACCTATTGGCCACAACAGGTTCAAGGTGAGACAATTGGGTTGTGAAAATAACTGAGGTATATTTTTCATCCTTGCCACCTAGTTTTTCAGAATTTGATATATCAAAGATTAACTTCTTGTTCAAGGGACATATTTGTAATATCATAGTGCTTTTTATGTAGCATCTTCTTTCGTAGATTCTATATCTGTGCGTGAAAACAGAATTGATCGGAAAAAATGACTGCTATTAAAATACACTATTGATTCGATGGGCTAGGAACGCCCTGTTCCCAGTTTCAGAGAGAAATCACATGAGACTCTCCAAAAAAACTCAATATCTTTAAACTTCTATATTATTAGACTGACGCCGACAGGAATTGATTTTGTTGAAGGTGATCTAGATATTATGATTCGAGTCAAGGTCACTGGTAAATTGAAGCTCAAAATGAAATATCCAACAGAAATCTCTTTTTGAAAGACCAGAAATACATAACCACATAGCACAGGATGTCCAATGGACGTCTGTTTTTGGTCCATCATACATCAAAACGTCCATGGATTCGAAATGGATATCCATTGGACGTACACTTTCGAACGTCAACTTGAATATCCCAAAATGTTCATCTAATGGACGTCCACAGGTGGACATTGTTTGGAAATGTAAAAGTGTACATCCATTGAACGTACACTCTCGGACATTAATGTGAATATCCAAAAATGTTTATCCGGTGGGCATCCAGAGGTGGACATGGTTTGGATACGTAAAACTGTTCAGCTCATCCAATTCATCCTGGCACAAACTCAGTTACTTTTCCAGTTGCACACTGGTAGTGCAGACCATGACGAATGAGAAAACACTTACTAGGAATGAATTTCAACACCATGAACACTCATAATAGTTTTTTTTTATCTTACTATACTTCACAGAGATTGCCGGGCATTATATCATTAGTTCGGTGCCAAGCTGGATTGGATAAGCTGTACATCTATTGGCCGTACACTTTCGGTCGTTAACTTGAATTTCCAAAAATGGCCATTCAATGGAAGCTCAGAATTGGACATTGTTTTGAAATCTGAAACTTTACACCCATCGGATGTACACGTATGGATTTTGATTTGGGCATCCAAAAATGTACATTTATTGGACGTCCGAATGTAAATTATTTAAATACCAGATCCCTAGGTCATATCACTGATATTGTGCATAGGCATGATTTCAAACGAACACCTCATGACAAAAAATACCGTCAATGAGATAATCTCTTTATCAATTTTTCCAATGAGTCGTATACTGTTTTCGTTCCATCATAAAGACATTTGACTACGCCTTTTTTAACACTTGTTTCGTGATTTGTGTTACAGTGTATATATCTGTTGGTATCTGTTTTCTCTCAATATATACTTTTGTCAACATCAATTGTTGATTTATTCACCATAACATCTAGAAAAGGAAGTTATTACTCAGTCTCTATCAAAATGTCAGATGAAGGAATCGTTGAAATGTCTATATCATTAAGTCAAGAAAAAGTAATTGATCACGAGTTGTTACAATTGAATTAATTTTGATACAGATTTACTACTGGGTTTGAATTTTCTGCAGAAATTTGAAGTGAAAACTGACTGGGGAAATGGATGCATTTATTTAAAAAAAGTCGGGTTGATGATAGAACAGAGATTCGTTAGAAATACAGAAAAATCCGTGGAAGATAAGATACGAGAAATGGAATGCGAACTGGAGGAGATGAATATCGAAATGATGAATATGCACAAAAAATAAGTGAAAAACTCAAGGACGCCGCGAGTTCCAGGTCACCGTCAATGACTGAAGATTCCGCGACGCCGGGGTGTGACGACTTCTCGAAAAGCGACAACAACAAGGATTGCGTGAATATTTCATCTTTACTAAAAATAAGGAGCTTGGACAGTTTATCAGAAGATTCCAAAAAAGAAATCAACCACAGGTGGAAATGAAGTACAAAAAGACGTAGAAATAGGAGGAGCAGTGAATAAGGACAAGGACACAAGGAAATAAAGTGAATATGAAGTCGAGAAATATGAAGTACAGGAAAATAGAGAATAAGGAAATTGAGACAAAAGTTGAAGAGAAAAATTACAGAATACGAGAAATTTCAAATGAGTTAGAAATGAAGGAAATTGATATTTCATTCATTCCAGAGAACGACAATATCGGTCAGACAAAAACTGCTTCAAGAAACTATTCTGAGACCGAAAATGCCGTTACTATAGGAAAAGGAGTTCATTTTTCCCAGGATTCAATTTTTTCTGCTAGGACTTCGGAAAATATAATAATAGAGGAAGAAGAATCTCAACAAGAAAATATGGTAGCGAGATCTGTTCGTGAATTGCACAATGAGATCCCCATTCAAGTGATGAATATTCTAGAGGGTGAACTATTAATTCAGCGAAATCATATTATTGCACGAGCAAACGAAACGGATACAGAGGAAGATAATTTATACAAGGATATCATAAAGATACGGACAGTTAGTAATGTCGAAGAAAAAACAATTTTACAAGAACTTCAGTTAGGTCAGCCTGTAGAAGAAACAGACAAAACATTATGTAAACTAGTAAAAGATTATATAGATAATATCAAAACAATACAGACGTGTACAAGTCAGGTGAAACATCAAATTATTACTCAAAGATGTACTACCTATAGCCAAGAGATTCTATAAAATTCCATCGCATATCACAGGCAAAATATCATGAAAAGAGAAATACAGGAGTTGGTAGATAATGATATAATGATTATTAGAATCACAATCGCCCTGGTCATTTCCTGCCATTTTGAAAAGGAATAACATCTTGGGGGAACCCCAATTTTGACTGTGCATTGACTATAGGGGCCTGAATGCTATTACTAAGGCTGATTTATTTCCTTTGCCCCATTTCATACGATAAATCAACTCTCAGGAAAAACCCTTTTTTGCATAAATCCAATACGCTAAAAAGTGCTTTTTCCATTCCAGTCGGGCACTACGAGATTAAAAGATTACCTTTCGGATTGTGAAATGCTCCTAGCAGCTGGATGAGAATTATTCATGCAGTTCTGTCAAAACTAACAGGCATAGAGTGCCTAGTTTACCTGGACGATATCATATTTTCCAGTGGAGACAATCTTGAGGAGCATCTCAACCGATTACGGGCTGCAAACCTCAAATTGAAACTCACGGGATGTAATTTTTTGCAAAAGAAAAGCACGTATTTTGGTCAGATTATATCTGGGGAAGGCTGTCGCCCGGAAACTGAAGCAGTAAGAAACTATCAGGTGCCCAAGACGCTGAAAGAAATACGTGCATTTCTGGGCCGTTGTGGATTTTACGAAAATTTTGTACAGAGGTGTTCCTAAATCTCACTACCGTTGACGCAATCAACTGAAAAGGAAGTAGAGTTTTATTGGGGAGACACAGGAAACAAGCTTTCCAACAACTGAAAAATGCACCTATAACTCCGCCTATTCTAAAATACCTGCACTTTCAAAAACCGTTTACTGTCACCAAGAATGCGACCAGATCAGCTATATCTGGTATCCTAAGTCGAGAATACGACGGACACGACTTGCCATTCTGATACAGCAGTCGTATTTTGAATCAAGCAGAACGGAGATCCAACTATCGGACATGAATGTTCAGCTGTTATTTTGGCGATAATAAATAGCGCTGTTATTTAGTAGCAAACCACTTTATAGTATAAACTGATCATAGGCCTCTGGTCTACTTACTAACAATAAGAGATCCAAGTTTGAGGCTAGCTAAATGGGCAATGTCCCTCATGGAGTACAGTTTTAGCATCAACTATAGACCAGGAAAGAAGAAACACCAATGCCGATGCAATAACAAGACTGAGAACACCCGAAAAATCACCACAAATACTAGAAAATACATTAGCTCTCGCAAAAACTCAAGAAGACGTGGAAAGCCAGCCGATGACAACCGTGATTTGGACAATCGAAGAACTCAAAACAATACAAGAAGATAACTCTGTTTCAGGCCAACTTATCGCCCAACTTACAAACAACGATGAACGCTGGTGTTCTTTATCTAAAGAGAAAAAATAATGAAAGACACGACAAAGTGTGTACGCCTAAGGCAATAACAAAAGACATAAACATATCACGGGATTTGTCTGAATGATTCTCCAATGTGTGAGCGCCTATATAAACGGAAGTCGCTCACTGATCAGAGTGTTTAGTATAGAGCGTTGGAAAGTTAGCTGAGTAATTTTAGCGATTGTATTGTATTGTGCTGTGACAAAGAGTTATAATAAAAGTAGTTTAGTGTTGTTTGGTGTTTTAATCGAACCCAAGGATTATCGAAACTGTGGTGAAAGAAGTGGGATTTTGCAGAGGAAATATCGTAACAGCGGTGTCGGAAGTGAGGACATGTTGAAATTTATCCACAGCCAATTTGCGGATTGGGAAAGACGACGACAGAAAGATGAAAAGCGACGGCTGGAGAAAAAAGAATAAGAGGAAAAGCGACGACAGGAAGATGAAAAGCGACGGCTGGAGGAAAAAAAAAATGAAAGAGAAGAACTACAATTAGAACGAGAAAATGAAAAAAAAAGAACGACAATTAGAACGAGAAAATGAAAAGAAGGAACGAGAAGAAGGACTCCAGAAAATTCTCAAAAATTAAAAGAAAGAACGAGAAGATGAAAAGAAAGATCGAGAAGAAGCACTCCAGACAATTCTCGATAATGAAAAGAAAGAACGGGAAGAAGCACTCCAAAAAATTCTCGAAGAACAGAGAAAAGAACGAGAAGACCCCCAGAAAATTCTAGAACAACAAAAGAATGAAATGAAGCAAATAGAAAAACAACGAAAAGCAGACTTCCAAACAGTTCTAGAAAATCAGGACAAGTTATTCGAGCATGCGTTACATAAAACTGAAGTACGAGTGGAAGAACTAAAAGGAGAACTGAAGGAAGATGTCAAGAGAATCGATGATCAATTCAATAAGAAAGTGGAAACAGTGTGAGAGGAGATGAAAGGACTAGAAAAGAGAGTCGAAAAGCAGATAACCCTTCTCAGAAACCAAGATCGCCAAGACAGGGTTTCCACATCAGGAGTTTCTGTAAAACCGCCGACTTTTGATGGACAGTCGTCTTGGTCCATGTATCGTCGACAATTTGAGGCTGCGGCAGAAACCAATGGATGGGGCGAAGAAGAAAAAGCTACGGCACTCATAGTAGCTTTGAGAGGGCCAGCTTTGGGTATATTACAAACAATACCCATAGAACAGCAGAAACAATATGAGGACCTGATTTCTGCACTAGATTTGGGGGATGGCGATCAATACCGAGAACAGCTGTACCGGGCCCAAATGAAGCCTAGCACACAGAAATCAGGTGAGAGTCTGCAAGAATTTGAGGCAGATGTTCGACGCCTAATCCAGCTGGCGTACCCAGAAGCGCCCGGAGATTTCAAGGAGCAACTAGCAGTGCAGATATTTAAAGACGGACTGAGAGACCCAGAAATCCAAAGAACTCTGCGATTGACAAACTTCAAGAGAAGTAGCGATGCACTGGTTCGCTCTTTGGAAGTGGAGGCGGCCTTCAACACGTCGAGGCCGAAAGTGCGTGCAGTTTCAATAGAAGAACCGGAACAACGATTTGGCACAGCGAATAATTCAGTCGAGAAGGTTGTGGAGGAAATCAAATTAATGATAAGTGGAATTAGCACCCAGAATGGTTTTCGCGCCTTATCTGCCGAACTATTTATTTCACAGAAAATTTATACGGGTATATTTTTATCACAATTCGAATTCTCAACAACTTGATATCAACTACTCTCCATCGTGAAATCGAAAATTAAAAAAGTTTTTAGCGAAAATAGTTGAAAATTTTGAAACACTTTTTTTTTTCGGCGGAATTTTTTTTTATATGTAGATTCACACGGAAGGGAAGCCCTGTGATGTTCAAAGAACACCGCGTGAATCAAGGGACAGGAGATACGAATTAACATTTACTTTGAATTTCTGAAGTTTGTAAGCCTCAGAAAAACCTCTCTTGGCAAGGAGTTCCAAACCTCAGCTGTTCTATTGGAAAAAGATCCCTGAGCAAAAGAGATTCGACAGGTTTCCAAATCCACAACAAAGGGGTGGGAATTCTGTACTCGTCGAATCATCCGTGTAGATATTGCCAAGCGGGGAACGATTGATAACAATTCGGAAGAGCATCGACCGTGAAAGTATCTATAGAAGAGAGACAAGTCTCCGACCCTTCTACGATGTTCCAATGAAGTGAGCGAGTCTGTGAGCGAAGAATCACCAACAAGACGAATTGCCTTTCTCTGAATGGAATCGAGAAGCCTCAATGAATGTTTTGGTGCCAAACTCCACACATGAGAACTGTATTCCATGACAGGTCTTATCTGAGCCTTATAGATGAGTAGAAGCTGGCGAGAAGTGATGTATTTCTTCGCACGAAATAGAAATCCAAGTTTCTGGGAAGCACTTTTAGCGATCGATCTCACATGGTTCTCCCATGAGAGTTTATCACTGATCGGAATTCCTAACATCGAGATATTTATAGGAATAGTTACTCCTGACATCTGAATATTTGATGATGATAGATCAGCTTTCCTTGAGAAGCGACATGCCTGGGTTTTCGTAGCATTAAATTCCACCAAGTTCATCTCACCCCATTCTATTATTTTTGCCAAGTCGTCGTTAATTTTATTGACGTGAATGTTTCTTCGAATTTTTGATTCTCGAGCTGGTATGGGGACTCTGGAAGAGAAACTGGTATGGAGAGTACTGTCGTCCGCAAAACTATGTATTGAACAAGATGTTTTCTCGAGCAAATCATTGATATGAAGCAGAAACAAAGTAGGCGCTAGAACTGAACCCTGTGAAACACCTGCATTTATTGGGAGAATATCAGATGATACTCCATCAACAACCACATACAGAGACCTATCAGACAAGAAACTCTTAAACAAAGCACACAACTGAGGAGGCAAACCATAAGACGGCAGTTTAGAAAGGAAACCCCGATGCCAAACTCGATCAAACGCTTTCGAAATATCGAGTGCAACAGATCGTTTCTCCGAAGTTGACCCTTTTCCAATGGCGGCCGCAGGACAAGGGTGGCGACTCCACAAAAGTGGATTTAGGCTAACACTAACCCCCCTACACATCAAAAAATAGAATTGCGTCCCTTGGGAAACGCATCCCCAAATTTGAAATTTCAATGGACTATTACGAATATTGAATAACAAATTCGTTACTTTCTCGATATATATATATATATATATATATATATATATATATTGTCGGGAACGGGGCTTGCTCCCGGTAATTATTCGTAGGGGAGCTTAGGGCTCAATGATTCATCTCGGTCTGTACTCTCTGTCATCGGAAAACATACACAAAAGAATAGTTAGGATTAAATAGTTCTTACATTGAGATAGGATGCATTCCGGGCTCTTCTTTCTTCAGGAGATCAGTCAGCAACTCGATCAGCGAACGTCACTACTGCCCCGTTATCCATCTTCCCGTTTATTTATAATGAATCTTCAAGTTCAAGCGAACGTGACGAATCATTACCATGATTGTTTTCCAAAACATGGACGGGCTCGCAGTGCGATTTGATGGCCTGATGTTTTTCTAAACATTACTGAACTTGTCGCAAGGTTTTTATAACAAAATAATCCTCGCCCTGATTTCCCCAATGAAATGATAGCAGGAATAATTAATGATTTTTTCCAAATTTGGGCATTTCATGACAATATATATATTTACACAGTGTGCCCAAGATAAGGATGAACAGCATGGGGACGTGCCATATAAAAAAACAAAGTTGATGATGATTTTTTCCAAACGAAACGTTGTACGGAGATTTTGTGAGCGCCATTTTGTAGAGGTAAAAAAGTGGCAATGAGAAAGTGCCTTTGGTTTTTTCGAAACTTTTCAAAAATAAAAACCAAATCGCCAAATTTCGGTTTTTCCCGAATATCTCCGGAAGTAAACAACATTTTTGGGATTTCTCAACATCTATTTATTGACCCCTCAATTGCGCAACTTTTTGTCCATTTGACCTACCGTGTAACTCTTACGGTTACCGAGATCCCCATGCTGTTCATCCTCATCTTGGGCGGCACACTGTATAATATATATATATATATATATATATATATATATATATATATATGTCAATATGCGGTCCGATTGGGAAGAAGATTTTCCATGAAGGCCTTTCATATGACCGTATTTCAATAATTTTTGTTCATAACTGTATTTCTATTTAAACTAATTGGAGTCCCCAGATGACATGAATATATATATATATATATCATTTCAAATTTCTAGGAGCCAGAAGAGCACAAGGGTTGGGAGGGAATATTGAACACCACGGTGAATAAAAAGGTTTGCATGCAGAACAGTGCAGTAGCTTTCACTCCTGTACCTGACACAATGGAAATAAATGAGGACTGTTTATACATCAACGTATATACTCCAGTGGTAAGTTCAAATATAGTAATTCGATTTGTCTTGGTAGACGAAAAAACACCTGTGTTGAGGCCTTGACTTGTGTTAATACTACCAGCAGCAAAGATACATAGTGAATACACGGACAAGTCAATTGCAACACATCTTTCATTATGAGTCAGATATTTGAGAAAATACCACCACTTGTAGCGTTGAACTGAACTCGACGATCTTTTCATTATATATCAGCTCTGTTTTCAATTATTTTATACGTAATATTTGAAAATAATTCTTCATGGTATATGCATTTCCTCTTCATAGTTTTTTGGATTTGTAACTAACCACAGCCTGAAACAAGATCTGCAATAGTACTTATTTATCTTAGACTGAACAGTAAAACATTCAACAATTATATTTAAATATTAAAAAATGATAGTGGCATTCAAAAAAGTTACAATGGGTTTCAGAACGAAAAAAATAAGAAGAGAAGTAAGTGGAGACCTACGGAATTATCAAATCCTTGCAATTGTCGTGGAAATAATTTCCGTCTAAGGCCCGGTTTCACCAATGACTTCAATCTGGATTATCAAGCTAAGTGGATTATTTGGACGCGAAAACATTTCGATTTCGTTTCACCAGATCAGTTAGCTCGATTATGTCGACTAATCAGGATTCCATGATTATCCCCCATTATACGAGCGATTAAGCTACTAATTGAGATAGAAGCTCTGTCAATAGTATTCGGTAACATCTGTCAGTGAAAAGTGTCACGTATTTTCGAAGTCATAATACTGTCTTTGGTATTTTTTAGCAATTATTTTATGATTTCCAAAGTTGTAATATTGTCTTTAGTATTTTTTGTCAATTATATCAACAGATTTATCTTATGTCCTCAGAAAAAGTTTATGTAATTTTTGAAATTACCGTTCGCCAATCAATTTATCCTGCATTTCAAAACGATGGTGAAGACAAACAAGAGTTTGTCGTTCAACGGCCTCGCTGGATTCGAAAAGGAGACGATCATTTCAATAATTTGGATGACAGATACTTCCGAATGAAATTCAGATTGTCAACTTTCCAACCCATTAGGCATTCCAGGTACTTGTCAAATGAATCAATATTTGCAGCATCTGCCCTCCTCCCAGAAACTTTCGTTTTTTCTTTTTGTATGAGTTAGTGATTTTCATGGTAAAACTGGTGCTCTTTCAATGTTTCATCATCCTTCATTGAGTGTCGGGATACTGGAAGATGAAAACACGAATTTTACACTGGCTTTGCCGATGAAATGCCATAAAACCAGTAAAAACAAAAAATCGGTTGTTTATTGTCCCCCCCCCCCCCCCAGACAGCACGTAATCTGGAATGCCTAGTAGGGGCAGGTGAACATGTTTTTACAATTCTATTCATGTATAAGTTTTCATTGACTATGATTGTGTTGTCAGAAATAATTCTGTGTCATCTATAAACCAGCTGTTATGCCCTTTATAATATTATGTTACCGGATGATACCAACAAAACATAGCAGACATTAGTGGGATCAGTAAACCTATGCTAGAAAGAATTATACATCGGTCAGTGCCTCCATTTTTAAGCTTCGCCACTTGCATGTTGCTTTTCCATAAACAGCGGAAGACAAACCGAGTTCTTAGAGATCCAGCAACAGACATTTCCACTTTCTTTAAATTTAGGATCACCCTTTTATTCCATTACAGCAACCATTTCATACATTTATATGAAAATTCAAGACTTACGTCGTACTGATCCCTGATTATATTTCAAAAAATCGAATAAAATCTGTCGAATCGGCTAAATTGATTCCTTGAAAGACTTGGAATAAAGATGGCCGACTCAACTATTTCTATTCGATTTCTGGTATAGAATGTGCCTGCTGTTCTCAGAATATTGGCCGTTTGGATCATAGAACACAGAACTCATAATGAGCAAATGACTTCTGTGGTCTCGACTTCACAATTTGCTTCAAAAGAAGATAATGTTCAATACTTTCGAGTTTTTCATCTAAATCTCAGTTAATTCAAATTCACCGCCTTTGAGGGTGCGAATACAAAGCAGACAAAATCATTATTTTCAAAAAAATTTAATGCACTCAATAATTTCTACAGATCGGACATTTCATTTCCTCGTCGACCACTACCTATGTACCCCAGATCAGCTAATCATTCACCAAAGTTTCTCTCAAATTCGCAAATTCTCAAACAACTAATGCAAAATAGAAATGTTTTCCGACCCAATTCAGACTCAGATTTCCTCCAAACCTACCTGTGAGTGTATCCTCTCGCAATAGATTACAAAAAACAACTCCTGTGAGCATTTCGAACAGAAATATTTCAACTAATAGGCATGGTCCTCCAGATTCATTTCAACTTCACCTTCAGAAAAATTTCATTTCAGAGGAATTGTTCCATACGGTAGTGAGTGATTCATGAGCTGGAAATATTTACGATTCAGAACAGGGATATTATTTCGAGAAAAATTTGGCTGATAATTCAGACCACTATTATGCTGACGAAAATCAAGAAGCAAATTTTAAGACGTATCAGATACCAACAGTCAAAGTTAGGTCCTGAAGAAATATATTTCAGTAATACTCCAGCTGACTGTCATGCATAATTTTTTCAGAGTATAATGCAGAACTTTCAATCGATTGAGGTTCCACAAATTCCTTTATTTACCCTTGAATTGTTAGAATACTTCATTTAAAGTTGATAAAAAATGACCGTAAGTACACTGTTTCTATCGTTTTTCAAATATCCGCACTCGAATTCAATGCATCTATACCAGCCTCGGAAATGTTCATTTTGCCAAAACAGAAATATTTGAAATTTTTCCTTTTAAAATTTCACATTTTTTAAGATTTGATTGGTCTAGATAACTTCGAACTCCCACAAAAAAAAATTGATTTTGGGGAATGTTATCTCATAACCCACTTTGCAAAAATTGATCTTCAATGTTAAAAGACGAAAAGTTATCTGAATTTGTCTACTAAAGATCCTAAATGAGAATAGGTTATTCAAGTCAGAACATATATTCAAGATAGTGGAACCTAATACCTCACCAATGTATTCATAATTGTGAAATGCCCGAATGATCGACACTCGCTATGATAGACAAGACTGTCACTACCAAGTATCCTGAATAACAAAACAAAACCTATAACGTTAAACTTTCCAGAAACTTTTGTCAAAGACAAAATTCAAGAGATTGATCTTCGAAATTTTCATGAACCCCAAAAACGACTAGATATCTCAAAAAAATCCCGTAACCATTTGAATGACGAAGAGAAAATTGAAATTGAACACGAAATTGAAACATCTTATGAGGTGTCAGTATATATCAAATCTAGCCGGTAAACATTATAAACATAATTAGATAGTGGATAATCAAATCAAGAAAATACCCGAGCAGCTCTCCTCCGTTATCACCTCATCACGTCCAAAAAACGCAGGTGCCTCTGAGAAGGAAGGTGGTTGTTGACCGTAAACTCAATGAGATGACGATAGATGACAAATACCCCTGCCAATATCACAGATCTGTTTTTTTTCAAAAAATAAATATTGACACACATCTCGTCACGAGTTCTTTCTAAGGCCCGATCTGCCCGCCTTAGAAGAGCTATGTAACCTGCTAATGTTGACATTAGATATTTACAGCGGGTCGTTAACCAAGGACCGTAGGAATAGATCTTAATGGGGACTAAGCATCATAGAAAACAGGGCTCCATGCAGTATGGAATCATAACTGACCGTCGTCACGTTTATATCAACCAGGAAGGTCAGACTTCTCGAACCGAGTGGACCTCTCGGACAATACGAGCTTGTAGTATTTTTGCTGTAGCGATGGTCTTAGTGTTCATCAAAGTCTATATATATCCTGTCTCTTGATGATATTTGGACAGAGCTGAAGATGGGTCTGATTTTTGGACAGCAAGTATGATGTTCGTATACTCTACTTGTCACACGTCTGTTGGTCTGGCCTACATATGTTCTATGGCAATCAGAACATGGTATTTCATATATACCCTGTGACTCATTGACAATTATGTCCTTGGGGGAGCGAAGGAATGTGGAGATTTTATATGTCCTGTTTTTTGAGAATTCGGCTGATTTTGTCAGTAACACCTTTAATGTATATATATATCAGTTTTGCTGGTGATACAGCAATTTCATATAGAAACAAAACATGGACTGATCTAGGAACGAAAGGTTCCAAATGATATAACCAGAATATTTGAATTAAACTTGGAGGAGGATGGTGAATCATGGAAATATATCATGAAATATCGCAAACTGAAAAAGGCGCTGTTTTTCGAAAGTTGTTTCGGAAGTATGAGGTCACTAATCGATACAATTTTATGATATAATATTCAAATTCCACGGAATGGTTCTGTCAATTCCACCAGAATGTACCTCGCTGAACTGAAAATTTGATCTGTGCCTACGATGTTTTCGAAAATAAAGCAATAATTATTAATGTAAGCTGGCGTATACATTCCCTGTCATGATCGAAAAAATTTTCATATGCGTATCTCACTTTAACAGTTTTTAATTTTTTTTCAGAAACCGGGAAACAAATCCAAAACTCTACCTGTACTATTCTGGATCCACGCTGGAGGATATTTCTATGGTTCCGGAGCATATCAGTACTACAATCCCAAATACCTAATTGATTACGATATCATAATCGTAACAATGAATTATCGCCTAGGGCCATTCGGTAAAGTAGTTCTACAAATTATCAATTATATTACCACTAGTTAGAAAGTCTAAATTACCTCAAGAATTATTTATACCGGGTGACCCGGAACCAATTCACCTCTCTGCATCTTCGTTGTTATTTTGTAATTATATTTCAAATTCGGTACATCGATTTGATGTCATAAATGTACAACTCAGAGAGTACCAAACTGTATAATGTATATGGCCAGTCGCAAAAGTACTTTTCCGAGTTATCAATTATATAACCACTAGTTTGAAAGTCTAAATTATCTCAAGAATTACCCAAGGGCGCCGTTTCTCAAGGGCAAGGGGGGCGGGCGCCCCCTCCTGAATTTTAGATTTTTCAGTCCTTACGCTGCATTTGACACGATATCCACTTAATGTTGCGGGATTATCAAATAACAGTTCGCTAGTGGTTGATAAGATTTCGCAGTCGCTCGTCGACTGAAATAAGACCGCCCTCAGTGCCATTTTATAAAAAATATATTTTTCCTCAGCTTTTATTTTGAAAAAAATTTTGTTTAATTTATATTTTTGTTATTTTTATGTTCCTGACAACTGCCAAATAATTTTTAATTTTACATGTATTTTTGGGATATTTTTATTTTCATGTAGGTGTTTTGTTTCAAAAAAAACTTTTTTTCTAATCTGTTGTTAAGTATCAATTATTCAACTATTCTATTTTATCTCCTATTCGCAATTTTTTTGAACCACACTCGTAGTTGCATTGTTCAAAAGGATTTTCAATTCAATGCATTACTTTGATTTTTTATTAATGTGCCCCGCCCTATCATTTTTTTTAACGGCGCCCATGGGTGACCCGGAACCAATTTACCTCTCTGCATCTTGGTTTTTATTTTGTAAGTATATTCCAAATTCGGTACATCGATTTGATGTGATAAGTGTACAATTCAGAAAGTAACAAACTATATATGACACTTCCGGTTTCACTGGAAAGTATATATTTTCTATGAAATAACGATTTGGTATAGAATTACATTTCCAATCACCTTAATACTCTCAATTAATGATCTGCTGATAAAGTGGATATTTTATGAAAATTACTTTTTGTACTCCCCTTGAAATGGAACATCTTCATGAAAGTATGATATTAAAATTGAATGATATCGTATGAGTAACAATAATTCATGGCCAAACTTTTTAATGATATGCTTCATGTAGATTAACTTATTTCAGAATATCATTTTTCAACATTAAGTCACTCATATCTCTTGTTTGCTCCGAAAATAATTTGTTAATTCAGTGAGAAACTTCAATACATATTGATATACAAAACATAAGTATTTATTGGAGTTCAACACCAACTTCAGAAATTCCCTCTTAGCATTTGAGAAATTATAGACTTGATGTTGAAAAACGAAGAAAATTAAATTTAAAAAATGCTAGTCTGCATACAAAATATTGAGTGAAAAGCTAGGCCATTTATTATTGTTAGTGATATGATATTGTTCAACATTCCATTGCATACTGAGAATGTTCCGTTATAAGGGGAATACAAAAAGTATTTTTAATAAAATATCAACTATATCAGCAGATTGTACATTGGAAGTATGATTATGATATATCATTGGAAAGGTAATTCTATACCGAATCCTAATTTCCAAATGAAAGTTACAGATTCCGTTTGGAATATGAAAACTGGATACTCTTTCGGTCAAACCGGAAGTGTCATATATGGTTTCATGGTTTGAAACGTATATGAATATATATATATATATATATATATATATATATATATATATATATATATCTTTCTAAAGATTCTTCTCTGTATCCAAAAGTTCAGTATTCTCATAATCCATTCGATGATTATTACGATTCACATGTTCTGATAAGGCACATTATTAGACATTTCTTCCACAATCGCCTCTGTGTGAAATTATGCGACTATTGAGATTCCTAGCAGTTTGACCAATATATGTTTGATAACAATCTAGACAAAAAAATATTCGATTTTTGTTTTTTTTCTATTGAAGATTTTACTGTAGGGTCTAATACAGAAATGGTATTCATGAATTTCTCTGTGCTTTTAACGTTTTTATTCTTCAGAACATCGATTTATTAAGGAGAGAGTTCGTGAATGAATGGTTGAGATCTGCTAGTGGGAAGTGACGGGTTTGGAATTATGTTTGTGTTACGTGATTGATTATCATTGGAAAATAATATATTGTTGATGTGATGTTTGGGATAGGAATTTTTTAGCAGAATATCACGTAATTCTATCAAACAATTATTTTGGCGTACGCTGGGATGACCCAATTTAACAACACAACTTTTATACGAAGTGACCATATTTATTTTCATTTTATAGATTGAAAATCAAGAAAACGCTCACTACATATTGGTTTTCTATATCATCTGGTGATTGTTTTGTTTTGTTCAGGTCTAATTATTCAATTTTTGTCCAAAGTATATTTTCAAAAATTCCTGAATCCTACTATTTTCCCTTAAAGATGGATGAAATGTTGAAGTGTATGATCCTATCGTTTTTTATGCAAAGAAAAAACCGGTATATGCCCTTCTCTTGACTTTGAAGGTCCATATCTCAGGAACGGAGGGAGAGCCCCACTTCTCTCTTACTTGTAACTCATCTTCCATCTAACACATATCTTCTTCGGAATAGGAACACAGTATTAATCATCACCACAAACAATATTTCTTTTATTCATCATGAGTATATATAAGTATGTATGTATATAATTATTCAGTATAACAGATTTTCAACATTTTCAGATGCTAATGGACTATATTGGTGTCATATTGAATGTTTTCAGGTTTTTCGGAACATTTCCATCTGATTCTCATTGTATTTGAATGCCCTTCGAGGTAGATGTAGATATGAGAAGTGACAATGTACAACTGATATTTCAGGGTTCTTAACAACAGCCGATCAAGTGATTCCTCACAACTTAGGCCTCAAAGACCAAACTTTGGCTTTCCAGTGGGTTGTCCGGAACATACCCTTGTTTGGTGGGGACTCGAACAGTATTACCGTTGCAGGACAAAGTGCCGGGGCATTTTCAGCGGGTTACTTCCAACTCAACAGAAAATTACAAGGTATGTATAAAAACCGAAGTGATTTGAGCTATTCCAATTGTATGTTATTACAATTCTAGCTGGATTCATTCAAAATAGGTGAAATTTTTTTATCGTGGGGGCTTGTTCGCTCACGGAAGTTGGTATTAAACTTGATGTTATGACCCAGTAGGTATTAGATTTTCATATTGAATAATCTTGTTTACATTTGCTAAAACGTTCCCATGAAATTCCAGACAGTCATTTGAAACTTCAGTTCTTATCTGTCACTTAGCTTTTAAAATCACGTTCTCCACCAGATAAGCTGAAGAAATGAAATACTTTCTATTTCCAAGCACATGCAAATCAACTCAGCGAAAGCTTACTAGCAGAATTCGAGGTAGAAACAAGTAAAGAATAACTTTTGTCAACTCATTGATACTTGTATTGTATTTCAGAATTTTCTTACATCTAAACTATCAAATTTACTTCCATCGCACTTGGGGAGCCTGCGAGCGTCCGATCACATTTAGTTAGTTAGTTCCAGACCACCAACATTGTACAACTAACCCGTATTCTTGTCAACGACACTAATTCCAAGTTTTGAATAAACGACGTCCTTTTGGGATTTGGTTCATCATTTCACCACCAAAAATTTAACATTTCTGCAACCAATTGTGACCCTTCACAATAAGGCAGGTTACAACAGAAATTTTGTGGTGGCAGCGAGTGTGGATTTTTTCATATAAGTTCCTAATTTGACGAACCAACTGAGTGGCGATAATTGTTCCTTGTCCACTGGTACACAACTACGTACCTGAGGATACTTTTCTGCGGGAAAGTTGTGGAAAATTGCCTGAGAATTTGGTGCAGCAGTTTTTCGAGGAGAGCAGTGTTACCCGATGAGTAAATCGAAAACAACAACAATTCGAGAATGATTCACTTCATTTCTGAGTTCCCGAGTTCCTGCGGAAGTCCAAGCGTCCACAAAGCTTCAAAACCTACGATTTAGGAGTTCCAGAGTTCCATTTCTTCAACATATTGGAATTACGAGATGTTTACGTGAAGTGAAATCTTCAATACGTATGTGCAATCTTTTCAAATTTTGGATTAACATTTTGAATAGCTGAATATTGGATTAATATGCTCATCTACTTGATGTAATTTCATTTCCGTTTCGCACTAGTATAGCCAATATTCCAATTTTAAAATTTTTGTGGGTACATCAGCAAGTCCAACATTTTATGTCATTTTAGATACAGCTGTAAAAATGATAAAAGAGTATGGTGGCAGTACTTACGGTGATAAGGTTCATGATTTCATAGATAGATGTGACATTAATCCGTTGACACAAGAGTTGAAGATTTTCTTTTCAAATTTATAACAACCAACCTTGTAGGTCGCACAAAATCTTTGAGAAAATATAGGCATTTTAATTATTAGAATGAACTTAAAGCTTATCTAGAAGATGTTTTTTCAGAGAATTGTTCAATAAGTTTTTGGCAATTAGAACTCGAAAAATCTGTTCAATCGAAAAATTAAGATATCGCAAACCTGTGGTAGAAGTCCATTGTATCTCAAAGTGGAGTATAAGATTTACGATGCAGAAAAACTCTAAGTCGTCTCCACAATTTTACATTTAACGGATGTCAGGACGGTGATTCAGTACATGTTTCGAACCTACATAGGTTCATCATCAGCTGAATTAACATTCAATTATGGAGATGAAAAAATGAAAAAATTCAATTGGAAAAATCACATGGTGAAATTTAAATAGGCATCATTATTCTTTTCAATGTAAATTTTTTTCTGATGCCTATTTAAATTTCACCATGTGATTTTTCCAATGGAATTTTTTCATTTTTTCATCTCCATAATTGAATGTTAATTCAGCTGATGATGAACCTATGTAGGTTCGAAACATGTACTGAATCACCGTCCTGACATCCGTTAAATATCAAATTGTGGAGACGACTTAGAGTTTTTCTGCATCGTAAGATATCGCAAGTTACAGTAATAGGATCGAGAGATGTTTGTCGAATTTAGTAGTTGCTTCAACAATCGGAAAACCACAAAATATCGCAAGTGAAATATCGTCCCTATTGAGATCACAAGCTTTAATTGTTTCTATTCAAGGTATAACCTTAAGATTCAATTGAAAGCCAGAAATCCTGTAAACTTAGAAGTGCCATTGAATTAGCCCGTGAAGGAGAAAGACAAATACTTAGCGCTAGGGGTAATACATATTTTGCAAGAAAGGCAAGAATATTTTGTAACAATTGTCAAAAACCTGGTCATTTCGAGAAGAATTCTTTTCTCAGAAATAGAAAATTTTCACGAGGTACAAATTTCAGACAAAATTCAGGGCGAAGACAAGATTCTGGTAGTACAACAAGAGCTTTTAACATAATTAACAAACATAATTTTAACAAACTCAAATCAAAATATCAAGTTTAATTATTGCAAAAAAATTGGACATAAGATAGTAGAATGTCGGAAAAGAATTCATAACAAATCTCAGAGAAAAAATAATCAAAGTACTCAGTCGGAAAAGTACCATCGCTCATCGGGAAGTGGCCAACCGGAGGCAATGAATTAAACGGTGCCACAAAACTTGATAAAAATTTAGAGTTGAAGAATGAGCTTAAAGAAAAAGAACCGAACGAAGTCTAAATATTTTTTATAGACTTTCCAGATTTGAAATATGTCGAGTTGAACTCGAATATCGCGAAATCAAGAAAGACTCGACTTTCAGTTGATACCGGAATATCAATAAACTTGTTAAAATTTTCAGCATTGAAGAAAAATTCTCCGATTTGTAAAAGTATTATCACTGCTATAACCGGAATTACTTCCAAAGCAGTCAAAACAAAAAGAATCGTTTTTGAATACTGAAAATCAAATCAAATATTTTTTCATTTGGTAAGTGACGATTTTCCGTTCCCGTCGGATTATGAAGGAATTTTAGGAAACGAATTATGCCAAAATTGATTACGAGGCAAAGTTACTCAGAATTACTGATAGGTATGTGAAGTTTGAAAACCCAGAAAATTCAGTTATAGGCACAGTTTCCATTTCAGATAATGAAAGTTTCGATGAAATAAGTCATTCCAAGATTGAACCGAAAATACCATTGTGTGAAAAAATGAACCGAATATCGTGTATATCAGCTAGATGTGAACAAAAATTCAGTGCAAATTGTAGTAGATAGAGAAAATCAGACCTTCTACATGTGCAAGGGTGAAACAATCATAGAAGGTGTTTAACTTGGCAATTGTTACACCCGTCTGAGAATGAATATGTGTGTACTGAGTTTAACCAACGTATTGGAAAACCTTGTAGAAATTGATATTCCACCATCGAAATTAAAGGCGATAGGGTTAGAAGAAGGTAATGAAGTTTTGACGACACCTGTGTATAGTTTTGAAAATGATGAGAGGTCAAGATACGAAAAATTAATTGAATTCTTGAGGTTAGAACATTTGAATTCAGAAGAAAAAGCTCATTACTGGAAATAATACGAGAATATTCAGATATTTTTCATTTAAATTGGGAATTTTTGAGATGTACGAACGCTGTTAAGCACAGAATACCCTCGAAACAAGATTCAGAACCGGTAAATGTTAGGCAGTATAGGTCGCCGTTCATTAAAGAGAGGAAATCGAAACACAAACTCAACAAATGCTCGAAGATGGTATTATTGTAGAAAGTAAAAGTCCTTATAATTCACCTCTTCTGGTTGTTCCGAAACAAAGAGATGCAGATGGAGAAATCAAATGAAGAGTTATTATAGATTGTAGAAAGGTGAATGAAAATACAATAGGTTATTTTTTCCATTGCCAAATATTACGGACATATATGATCAGTTAGGGCAGTTCAAATATTTTACAACTTTAGACCTTTCGAGCGGTTATAGTCAAATTGAAATCTATCCCCGAGATCAGCACAACACAGCTTTAAGTACAAATTCAAAATATTTCGTATACAAAAGAATGCCGTTTGGGTTGAAATCGGCCTCATCATCATTTCAATATTTGATAAACAGTGTTATTTCAGTAAGTGAGGAAATATGTTTGAAGGAAACCAAAAAAAAAATTAATTTCAAAGTTGCAATATTTTAACCAACTGATTCATTGCATTGTTAGCACAGAAACAACCACCTCAATTCCTTTGAAAAAGGACAAATTCATTTACTTGTTGACACTCAAACGAACTGAGGAAAATTATGAGAACATTTACAATACCTTCGTAAATTCCAAACTTACGCTTCAAAGACATAAAATTTCCAAAATCTCTATCCCAAAATTAGGAAGCAAACACCGCAAACGGGAAAAGGTCAGATTGATATTGAGATATTTATTCAGAGGAACGAATATTGAAAATTGCGTATACCATAATAGTATTATTTGCGATGATGAAATCACTGACGATCAGAAACAAATCTTACTCAACGAATTCCATAATACTCCAATAGGAAGACATCCTGGTGTACAACGAATGTACAAAAGAATCAAACCAAAATATATTTGGAAAGGTTGTTCCATTGTCAGAAAAATAAGTGTGTTAATCGAAAACAAAAAATGCCATTACAAATTACAGATACAGGTCTATCTTAATATTGTAGGTCCACTTACGATTACTTCTAATTGTAATAGATATATCTTGACGTGTCAAGATTCATTGACGAAATTTTTAGAAGAATCCTTAGAAAAGTCTCAGGAGAAAATTGAAGCAGTATCTCACGGAGTATTCATTCGAAAGGATCGCAGTGGACATGCTAGGACCATTTTCCTCAACAACTTATGGAAAAAAGTTCATGATTGTCGTTAAATACTACTTTTCGAAACAGCCTGAAATATTACATGTACCCAACCAGGAGGCGAAAACGGTTGTTGAAGCCCCTATGCAGAATGTAACCTCCAGAAATGGAGTACCCCTAGAAATTCACTGGGAACAGGGCCGTAATTTCGAATCGGACGTTTGGAGGGCGACGATGAGCTTGCTAGGAATGCAGAAAACCAGGACGACAGCTCTTCACCTCCAGTCGGATGGAATAGTCGAGGGACAACCGAACGATCAACAATTACCTGTTGATGTTCGTGTCCGACAACCAAAGAACAAGCTGGTGCTTCTGTTTCTATTGGCGTACGGAAGTTCTCAACATGAAGCTACCGGATATACCCCCTTCATGTTGCTAACTGGTAAGGAATTTAAACCTCCCACCGATTTGATGTTTGGCAGACTTGTGGCTGTTGAAATAGAAGATGTGTTGCTGCCAGATTATGTTGAGGCCTGAAGGAGAGATCAAAGACTATCCACGACTTTGGCAGGTCGATGTTGCAGATGACCAGTGAAAAGATGACTATCAGGTTCGACAAGAAGTCGAAGTCGGTAAGCTTCGAAGAGGGCGATGCACTCTGGTTATATCAGCCACTGCGAAGAAAAAATTGAGTCCCAAGTTACCTTGGTCTTGGGAAAAAACTATTTGGTAAAGGAGAAAATAAACGACCTAGTCGAACGGGTCCAGTCACCTTGAAGTTAGCCGAAGGTCGTCCATATCGAAAGACTGAGCCCCTGCAATGGACGTGTCCCTTCAATATGGAATGATTACGCGAATGTTGTTCGGGGTGAACAGTTTTACGAATTTGACGAACAAAAATAATTCTGCGAAACAATAACCTTTTTACGCTTTGCAAGTGATTTGAAGAGGGCAGAAACCCATCGACCGTTATCGCTAACGTTCGAGAAAGATCGATGCAGACCGTTATCACAAGTTGTCGAGAATGTTCGACATAAATCGCCTCTTCTAAAAAAAAGGAAAAGGTCGATAGCTAATTTATAATAAAATAGCAATGTTTAAAGCATTATAAATTATATTGAAAATGAAAGGTAATAGAAAACTAAGCCTGATTATGATTTTCCACATATATCCTAAGGAGTATTTGAGATTACGGTCAACTTCAGAGTGCTGTGAAACTCTAATGAATGTATGAAATGAAAAAGTTTATAGTGAAAATTATTCGTTTAAACCCCCTCTATAAATTTTTCTTTATTAAATGACTAGATTCTTCCCAAAATTTTCAACTATTTTAATGGTAACCCTAACTTCGTAACATCCTAGAACAATATCTGTGAGCTCTTGAGATCTATCTCAATTGCAATTGAAGACCTCATCTCAGTGCAGCAAGGCAGATCCTGAGCTTCTTTCGGAATTGCCATTAACATCCAAAATTTGACGTGGAGAACCACGTCTGGTGACAGCAGGTGCCATAATACTCCAACAATCTCTTCATGAAATCTCTTTCCAATGTTTCAAATAAACATTTTTGAATGGAATAGAATATTATGCAACAATCATGTAATGATGGTTATTAATACACAAGCTTTAACCGTGATACGACACGAGCCGAAGTGAGTTTCGTATGGTTTATGCGAATGTATTTATAACCATCACATGAGAGTTGCATACGGTATTTTATCAACACCCGATAAATAATGAAGAACTATACATATTATTATATTGAACACGATAATAGTAATTAATCATATTTCTTTGGAAAAATCCACAATTTTTTTATGGTATTCACTCGGATAATACAACAAAAATGAACCAAGAGAAAAGGAAAAATGAAATAAAAACGAACGCCCGAAACTGGTTTCGAACCCGAGTCTCACATAGTGATCTACTTCGAATCTAGGACCTTAAACCGCTTCGCCACGAGATCTTACTGAGATGTCGAAAATGAAGAAATATATCATGCACTTGTCAAATGAAAATCATAATTAATCGGTGGTATTTCTTCTATATCGCTAATATCAGACATTTTGATAATATAATTATCAAAGTTTAGATATTCTATGGAAATTTAATACCTACTGATTTTTGACAAAAGTCAAATGTACATCATGCTTGAGTGAAAAATAATGGGTTTCTATTGGTGCAATATCTGTATCGTAATGAAGAATCTTTATCGTAATGGATTTCATTATGAAACTGATTATGGGCATATAAGGGTCAGTTGCACCGCTTCAACTCGGCAGAGATTCAACTAAGCTTGGCTCAATCGTTAAGGAACAAAGAAGCTGATTGGCAAATCCATAGCAACAAAGCCTGGCTCAGATAAAGCACAACTTAAGAAAAGCGGTGCAACTGGCCGTCTGTGTATCATAATATATTATAATAGTACGGGTTCAAATGAAAAATCATTATACTACAATCAAATTACGTTCCTACACTCACCTATTCGATAACTCTAGCACAATCACTCAAAGAATATATGTCTTCAAACAATGTTATTGGAGTTTCATGAAAAAACAGGCGTTAGGATGAAAAAAATCAATATCAGAAGAGATGCCTGAAGAACTATTCGTTTTATTTCCTCATCCATTTTTTTCTCAGGCTTCAGATGAACATTCTCAGGTTGTAAATAACGAACATATCATATCAAAATTCCGTTCTTCTCACTTACGTATTTGAGAACTCGAACACAACGAAAAACAAAAACAAAAATCGAATTCAACTTATTTTCCTCACCACTTTTTTATTTTATAACTACGGCACAATCGCTTGAACTCCATACAGTTCCACACAATATTGAAAATTGATCAACAAAACATGACTTGGTATGGGAAATTAGGAAAACAAAATAACATCTCGGTCAAATCATGAGGAATACTCTACCCGCTGCTTTCCTTTTCGATAGCTACCATCCCAATCAGGAGAGATGCCTGAAAAATTATTCGTTTTATTCCTTCATGCAATCTTTCCTTGAGGTTCCAAAGGACAATTGTCATGTTGAAGAAAAAAAGGAAACGTCACATCCAAATTCCGTTCGTATCATTTTCGTATTCAATAACTCCAACAAAATGATAATAAAAACAAATATACCGCATTAAAGTTCATTTTCTAGCACTTTCTTAATTTATAACTACGACACAATCACACGAAATCAATATTGATTCACAATGTTAAAAATTTACCAACAAAACAGGAGTTGGGGTGGGAAATGATGAAAACAAATTAATAGCTTGGTCAGATCATGAGGAATTGTCTGCCTGTTGCCTTCTATTTCAATAACTCACCACAATCACAGAAAGATGCGTGAAAAATTACTCTCAAAATTTCTCTATGGAATCTATCTCCACTGTATCCAATACACTTTTTTCAATGATAAAAAACATAATACAACAACCAAATCACGTCCCTACCACTTTCCTATTCAATAATTCCAGCACAGTCACTCAACGAATATATAGCTTCTCGTCTTGTTAAAGTTTCAAAATAATCATGAAAAATTGTTCGGTCAAATCATAAGAAATGTTGCTCTCCTCTAAGATAACTTCCAGCACAATCACAAGAGATGTTCTAACAGATATTCTTCTAATTTCTCCATGCCATCCATTTCTGAGGCTTCGAAAGTGAGTTTTCAGGTTCAAAATAACAAAGATATCCAAATTACATCGAAATTCCGTTTTTACCACTCTCCTATTCAATAACTCCAACACGAAGAAAAAAAACAAAAATACCACATCCCAATGAATTTCCTGCCACTTCCCAATATTATAACTTCAATACAGTAACTCAAAATCCTTATGATTTCACAATGTTGTTAGAATTTGATCAGCAAAACAGGAAGTAGGATAGTGAATACAATACAATAGTTCGGTCGAATCATGATAAATTATCTACTTGTTGCTCTCTCTATATTTGGAAAACTCACCACAATTACAGGATATGCGTTGAAAATTATTACTACAATTTCTAGTACTACATCCAAATCACGTTCCTACCACTTTAATAATCACCATTTAATAACCCCAATACAATCACTCAAAAACATATAGCTTCTCATATTGCTGAGGTTTCATAAAAATTATGAAAAATAGTTTGTGAATCCATAAGAAATGCTCTACCTGTTGCTCTCCTTCCTGATAAATTTCAGCACAATCACGAGAGTTGTTGGAAAAATCGTTATTTCAATGCATCTCCAAAGTTTTGAATACCCATTTTTAAATGAAAAAAAGCCTAGTACCACATCCAAATCACGTTCCTACCACTTTAATGATCACCATTTAATAACCCCAATACAATCACTCTAAAACATATAGCTTCTCATATTGCTGAAGTTTCATAAATATTATGAAAAATAGTTTGTGAATCCATAAGAAATGCTCTACCTGTTGTTCTCCTTTCTGATAAATTTCAGCACAATCACGAGAGTTGTTGGAAAAATCATTATTTCAATTTCTTCATGCAATCTATTCCAGAGGTTTCGAATGTAGATTTTTGAAAAAAACAAAGATATCCAAATTCCGTTCCTACCTCTTTCCTATTCAATAACTCCAACACAATAATAAAAAAAAAATCAAAATATCTCATTGAAATCAATTTCCTACCAATTTTATATTTTATAACTCCAGCACAATCACTCATAATCCATATTGTTTGAGTTGGGATGGGAACTAATCAAAGATCAAATGAATTACTTACAAGGAAATTCAATCCTTCAAAAACTGTCATCACATAGCTCACTCGCCATGCCCTGGAAAACTCCTCACCTTCATTTTCATGATGGAGCATCGAAGATTCTCGCCTATTGTTTGTCTTCACCGCCCTAGTTGACCATTCCGCCGTTAGTCGTCCGGGTCAGGGCCCACCTAGTACGATTCGTCCCCATTCATCATGCTACAAACAAACGAACAACTATGATAATGTTATTGATATATCTGATGCATATCGAGAGTGGTCTCCTGCTGAATCAGTCAGTATGAAATAATTTCCGGATATTTCTGATTTTGGAGACAGCAAACAGTACTCAGAACGCCAAAAATCATTATTTTTTTGGTACATATTATCGATGTTTAGGAGTCTTCTGGCTTGGAATATTCATTATGGATGACTGAATCGTCTGGCCCGTTAACAACAATAGACAGACCTATGACCAGAAATCCATTTCGACCTTTTTTGTTTGGAGTTGATTGCTTTTTTATCCGAGTTTTAATTTCATAAGTTTTTCCACTCTTTGATTTTTTCTCAGCAACAGGTTTCAATAGAGTTAATAATATAGACAATGGAAGTCCGAGCCAATACCACTCATCGAGGAACATTGTCAACCACATTCAAGCAAATCGACTGATGAATCAATTTTTTCAGTCTTAGTGATCAGTCGTCGGATTATGAGAATTCTAAACGAACCTAAACGGCCATGTTTGGGATTCCATAAAGTTTTTGAAGAACACAGCGTTTCTAGTTGATCATTTTTAGAGTAGGATGGTGTTTTTTCTCACAAAATAGCGGCATATTGTGCAATTTGTTCGAAGCAGATTCTGGTTCGTATCGAGTATATGATATAGTATTTTTCACAGTAAATGGTATTGGCTTATTAACTGCAATAAACTACCCGATTTAATCCCATTGTGTAGAAAATCATCTGGTAAAAAATGCAAATGTGCTACAGGGTCGAACTTAAGAAATTTGAATTTTGCATAATGTAGGAGATATACAAATAATTTATTTAAATGTTAGAATTCTATTCTATATTTAGTTCAGTGTCGCTATCGCTATCCTCATCTAAATTAATTATAATTGGCGCAATTGATTTTACAGAAAGGTACGAGTTTTCAACATTTATAACATGACTAACAGAACTTTTCCAAATCTCGGTAGGAATGTCATTCATACAGTTCCTAATTAATTCTACCACACTACCACTTAAAGTCGGAGAAGTATTTTTTCCGCGCACGCTCGATTTAAGTTGGTGCCACATGAGCTCTATGGGATTGAACACGCAGTAGTAGGGAGGTAGTCGTAACACTGTATGTCTGTAGCACTTGTAAAAGTTCTTTTTTTGTATAATTTTCCTCAAAATATATGTCATTTGCAGCCATGAAGTTTTGAATCTCCAATTTCGTATTCTTTGAGCCAGGAATTTTTTGCAATTGTCGACTATGATAGCTTGCGTTGTCCATTACTATAACGCTGTTTGGTGGAATGTTGGGTAACAGACAATTTTTAAACCAATTCGCAAAAAGCTCTGCTGTCGTATCTTCGTGATAATCAACACAAAAGTCCTTAATATTTTTCTGATCCTGCGTGTAATATTGTGATTCTCTTCCCTTTATTTGATGGTGCTTTTGTTTTACACTTATTAGAGGAATCAGACCATCCTTTGGAAGGGGTGTCATGCGTGTCAAACCACGTCTCGTCAAGGTAGAGTACTGGCCGATGTTCAGACCGGTATTTTCTTATTGACGTTATATATTCAGAACGCCATTTTATTAAACGTGTGGATTCCATTATTACTTGTCTCTTGTCAATTTTGCGATGTTTAAAGCCCATTGCAGACAGAGCTCGCCAAAGAGTAGTGAGGCCACAGTTGATGTGAGTTTCGTCATTGATGAGCCGCTGTTTCAGACTTTTGATTGTAGGGACACGCTGCTCATCGTACATAGTGTAGATTTTTCGCCTTATCAAATCTTTTTCCCAGTCGTCTAGACTTTTTGTGACACCGGAATCTTTACGCTTTTTTCTTGATTCCATGGAATTTTCAACAATTCGTCTAACTGAAGTTAGAGGCACCTTCGTCGAATTACTGGTTACTTTTGCTGCAGCGCCCGCGTTATATCCTTGCTGAAGTAAGGAACTATACACATTTTTTATAATGATTTTCGCGTCACAAGATAAGTGATTCTTCTTCAACGAACCACTGGAAGAAGGACTATTACTTTTTATCCACGGACGCCACATACTGCCTATTCTGTACGTTGGGGTATAAAATCTTTGCTATTAATGTCTGTAATAACAAATAAATGTTATAAAATTATTGCACGCCGTAACACAAGTGAACACTTCCAATGAAATACAAAGACTAAAATGAACAAGAAGTGTAAGCTGTAATCCTCTACAACCCCTCTCTGAGAAACAAAATTACCTGAATCCGGTCCTTTTACATTTAGGATGTGCATCTCGGATTTTACAACTTAAGGGTCTAATTGGTTTTATTATAATCCTTCAGTCAATACAATTTATTGTGAAAACTACTATACATTAAATAAGTCCATAATCCTTCCTCTGTTCTATAAAATAGATTCATTCAAGGGTTTTATGACTTTCATCTGAATTTAACAGAAATCAGTTGTTCTAATCAGTTGTCAACATATTTGAAAATTGTTCCATCATTTTTGGGTTCGTCGCCCACCTTGATAAATGAGCATTCCTCCCTTCTTCAATATGTACTTCTTTCATTCCGTCGTTTCTGCGATGATAATATTTTTGTGGGTATAGCTAGACGTCTCAGAAGGATCAATCGGATGCATCTGGAGACGTATCTTAGGTTTGTATATCACATGCTGATGTTGGAATATATTCTTCCTATAGCAAATCGACTCTGTTTTGCAACAGATTGGGACTCACCTGCAACTCATGTGTTGGTTGACGAAGGACAGGAACATAAATGTAAAGAAATGTCCTCTTCATCGAACGACAAAAAAACGACACATACCGCTTTCATTTGTTATTCAAAAAAACAGCAGAAACAGTCCAAAGAATAAACATGTTCATCTTGATCTGATGCATCTGGCGACTTCTCTTGGATTGTTACCTATATTACATGATCAAGTTTATACCTTGCTACTACTGGAATAAACTATTCCTACATCAATGTTGACCCCATTTTTCAATAAATTGAAGCTCACATGCAATTCATGTTCTTATATCTGCATCGAATTTGGGTTGGGAAATGAACATGTTATAGCAATGTCCCCTCGAATGAGCAAGATTCGAAAGGACAGCACAAAATGCTTCCTTTTGCTGTATAGAAAAACTGCAAAAACAGTTCAGAGAAAAGATATGCTCATCTTGATCTGACTCACAGACAATTCGTGTTCGTATATCTGCATCGAATTCAGGTTGGAAAATTGTATAGCCATGTCCTCAAGAAGGAGCAAAGTTTAGAAAAAACGGCACACACCACTTTCTTTTGCTATGTAGAAAAACTACGCGAACATCCTCTGTCTCTCGTCATTGTACTGGTATTTTTCGAAAAGGAAAGCAACAGGTAGAGAATTTTCCATATGATTCGACCGAACCCTTTCCATTCCAACTCCTGTTTTGTTGATAAAACATTCATAATACGTGAAAGTAAAGGTATTTCCAGTGATTGTGCTGGACTTTTTAAATGGGGAAGTGAAAAAATGGATCTAATTCAGATGTAATTCCTCGATTTTTTTTCAATAATCATCAATTGACATGTCAGGATAAGATTTCATGAAAAATCGGAATATTGAGTGTTTTCATTCATCAATATGTGAAACTATATGTATTCTGAGTTATTGACAATATTCCCCTTTACAGTTAATTTTTTTCAGGTGGCGCCCAGTCGCCATCTTGAAATTTTCATATGTGAATTTCACTCCAGAATATAGTATTTATGCATCGATTTCATTATACCGTTTCAATTTTTGAAGTTGACCCGTTCAAAAAATAAAATAGGGAAGGGGCATTAATATACATATTGTTCAGAATAATTATTACGTATAATCATCACGTATTGCAATTGATTACAATTAATTCTGAGGAATTAACTTCAAGGACACATTCGTGGATTTATACTGGAAAGCGGTTCACCTTTGTCACCAACAGTTTTTCAAGATGATCCGAGACATTTTGCTTTCAAGATGGGAAAGGCCTTGAATCCAAATTTTGATTCGAATAAATCCAAGGATCTTCTAGATTTACTATCGTCAGCGTCATCTTCAGCCATTTTGATGGCCAACGTGAGTAAAAGAAATAATTCAAGGTGAGGAGGAGACAATATCTGACCTCATCATTCTCTTCTCCTGAAGATACCATCCTTGTTAGCCAAACGCGCGTCGAGTGCAAAAGATATCGGTTTGTTAGGGTACCTAATTATCATCGAAGGTTTCAATCTCATCGTTAATTGGTTTCGCAAATATCTAGCGATTCTTTGACGCAGTGATTGTAACCTTAATTTTTGACAGGTTAAAGTTTTTATATTCTGATTCTTCAACAACTTGTTAGCGGCGTAATCCTCAGTATAGTTAGTAGTGTAAATAATTTTCCCACGGGATAGATTGTCCCCCATTTCTCTAGGAGAACTGTTGAACTACGCCACCTGCTCTAGAGGTGAACAAATTGATGTCAGTTTTTGCAAAGTATCGGCTCATTTGTTCGCGTATTTGTTCGTAGGACACGTGTATCTGGCAAAGTCATCACAACTCATTTCAGCCAAGGCAAGCTTCAACTTTAATTCATTTTCTAAACTTTTTTTTGTATGTATATGAACGAGTCGACACCCTGGTGTAGACTGTAATTGTTGCTTCAAGTGCTCGAGTAATACCTCAGATCTCAAATCCACATTGAAATCAATCAGTATAATAAATAAAAATAACCCAGCCCAGTTCTATAAAGAGCAATCATTATTATATAATAATACTCCACATTCAACCACCTTGATATTGATGTCAGGTTTGACCTCCATGTTCATAAACTTTTTTACAGAACTGAGAAAAGAGTGAGTAGTTCATGAGATTTATAGATATCAAATAATCAAAAGGATGTGTTTTAAGAAAAATCAAATATGTTCATCAATTATCATTTATTTTGTTTGTTAGGCACTGTATATTCCAATAAAAATTACCAAATGCATTATTACTTATCAACTATCAGTTTCCCTGTCGCTCATAAATTTCAGTGCTGAATTCTTTGCCGATGAAAAGGCCTGAAGCCTTTGAATGGTTCTGAAGCTTTGGAAAGGTTCTCGAGATCGACTGTAACTTCCAAAGACGAAGAAATCAGTGGAAACATTGAATTCAACTTGACAACATTCACCCCAGTCATATCGGGGTGACACTCAGTTGGGTCATCGTTTTAAGTTCAAATTGTTATTCACTTCAAATTCTCCGACGTTTGGTTTGTTCGATACTTGCCTTCTTTTATATGAGGGACCACACATCGCTGATTATTTCTTTAGATTGGAATTCCTTCGACGAGGATTCCTTGCGATTCAAATAAAATATGAACTGCGTCCTGAACGCAGTTGATTGCTTCAGAAACTTGGCTGGCTGTAAGACCAGCTAAGGCCTCTCGTTCACTGTGAGCGGAGAGCTTCGAACTGCGAAGCAACGAATTCATGCAAGCGCCGTTCGTCTGAAATCGTACGATGCACATCGTCCATTGCCTCAGCATTCGTCCGGATTCAAAGCAGGCCAGGAAGCCCTCAGCAAACAGGATTTTTGATTATTCTGATGAAGAACTTTTCGCTTTGAAATCATCACCATTGATTCATCGTCGTATAAGGCTCAGGCGATATCGACGAAGGCGGGTAATATGGGTGAATCCCATTTACCCAAAAAGTTACTTGTAACGCATGTAATAGTTACTTTTCCGTTGGTCCCATAGATACTTTCTTTCCTGAATGAGCAAAATCAACTTTTCACAGTCCATTTGCGTATATTTTTTCACACTAGATCGCAATCGAATCCATGTAGAACGAGATCGCGTTTGGATCGTTCGTACGTCGTGCGAATTCTGACGAATTAATTTCGCAACATATCACAGTTTTCTGCTCCCAGTGAACTGCCCGATTGTTAGATTTTGTGCTGCAGGAGTGCATGGCGAGTGTAGAACCACCATTTTCATTAATTTCAATCAATTTATTCAACAGGTCCATTTGGCATTTCAAGAATACAATAATTGTATCCTACTGCTATGTTATTATGGACTTTTTTTGACAAATTATACCTTTGAGATATTCGATTTTCTCTTTAAAGCCTCTATTAGCTCCATCATCAGACTAGGACCAAACCGTTTCAAATACCATAATAGACGATAAATTCTTAGCAGTATACGAATAGTCGGAAAATGGTGTAATCGCTGTAATTAAGGAGAAATCGACTCGATATTTTTCAAAATGCAGATTCACAAGAAAGGGACGCCCTGTATTGTTCAAAGAACACCGCGTGAATCAAGGGACAGGAGATACGAATTAACATCTGATCGATTGAAAAAAGATTTCCGAGCAAGAGAGATTCGACAGGTCTCCAAGTTCACAACAAAGGTGTTGAAATTCTGTACTCCGTGTAGATATTGCCAAGGGTGGAACGATTGATAACAATTCAGGAGAGCATCGACCGTAGAAATATCTTTAGAAGAGAGACAAGTCTCCGACCCTCCTACGATGTTCCAATGAAGTGAGCGAGTCTGTGAACGAAGAATCACCAACAAGATGGACTGCCTTTCTCTGAATGAAATCGAGAAGCCTCAATGAATGTTTTGGTGCCGAACTCCACACATGAGAACCATATTCCAAGACAGGTCGTATCTGAGCCTTGTAGATCATCAGAAGGTGACGACAAGTGGAGTATTTATTCGCACGAAATAGAAATCCAAGTTTTCCCATAAAAGATTATTACTGATCGCAATTCCTAGCATCGAGATACTTGACATTTTAGGAACAGTTACTCCTGACATCTGAATACTGGATGAGACTTTCTTCGAGATGAGACATGCCTGGGTTTTCCTAGCATAACATATCACAAGTTTATGTTACTCCATCCCATTATTTTCACGAAGTCATCGTTAATTTTATTGACGTGAATGTTTCTTTGAATTTTTGTTTCTCGAGCTGATATGGGGACACTGGAAGAGCAACTGGTATGAAGAGTACTGTCGTCCGCAAAACTATGTACTGAACAAAATACCCGAGAAGTTGCTGCGATAATTCGAAAATAGCTCCATCTGAAAGGAACACGTTCAATTAGTAATCAACTTTTTGTATATCTGAAATTTGACTATAAAAAAATACCTGAAGACCTAATATTTATCAAGATCCTTATAGTTGACTTTTCGGAAACCGATTCCGCTTCCGTTTTCAAAACAAAACAAATATTCTCTTCTATTTTGGTTTTTATTTTCGCTTTTTGTAAATGTCAGAAATTTGAGTTTGACATATGTCTTCAAAGGTTGGCAGGTGCGATCCAAATCAACCGAAATATTTGAGATGCAAAATATGATCTCCATTGGCTGTAAGAATGTGTTCTGATAATTTAGAACCACTGATCTGTCTGTTCTTGACGACATCTTGTGTGTCTATCGCACTTCTAGAGGTCTGGACGTTTCACCGATATATTTTTGACCACACGAACAAGGGATTCGATAAATACAATTCTTTGTGTTTTCTGTTATGTTAGTTGGTTCAGTGTGAGTCAGTATTGAACCTGAAGTATTTGTTGTTTTGAACGTTGTTCTAACATTATACCTGTTGCCGATCAGTTTTATCTTTTCAGATAGTCGGGGGACATAAGTTATTATGTTTGATACAGGATGTGTTGTTTGTGCAGGTTGCATGACTCCACTATAGGGTATGTTACGATTTTCAATTTCAGCCAATGTTTTTTTTGATTCTCTGGATATCCATTTTCCTTCAATTTTGATATTATGAAATTACCCTTTCCTTCGATTTTTTTTGCATACTATTTTTGACTATTGAAAAGACATTTTACTATATCTCTTTTGACACTTGTATGGTGATTTGAATTATAGTGAAATATTTGTTGGTATGTGTTTTCTTTCGATGTATACTTGCAAATTTGATATTGACTAATTGAACGTGTTCCATTCGGAAGGAACTATTTTTGAATAATAGCAGCAACTACTCCTATTCCTATTTTTTCGGATTGTGGTAGGTTAGGAACCCAAAAAAGCTAGAAGAGAGAATCCACCCACCACAAAATAATGTTATTCGAACAGACATGGTTCCCGGAGAAAATTTGTTGAACTTTTTTTTTTTTTGTCCTATTGATAATGCAATAGAAATATATATATTTTTTACTTCTATTTGAAGGTTACGAATGACAGATATAATGCTAACTTGATGGAAAGGTTAGTTATATGGTTGCCCACAATAGAAAATGATTCCAGTTCTATAGTTAGAGGTAGGATGCATGAATCCTTCATTCGCGGGGATTTCATCAGAGTACCATTATTGACTGGTTTTTGTTCCGAAGAAGCAAAATTTTTTGTAAGGAGTAAGTAAAACATATCACCCTCCAATGTATTTGGCTATATTAACGAATAGTAACCCAAATTTTGGCGGTTACACGTTTCGCCTTCGAGATACGTTGAAGCAGATATGAAATAGATATAAAAAATAGATATAAATCATTTTCGTATCTACCACATTTGATAATTTCAACACATAGCTCAAAATATTTGGTTGGTTTCAGTTAGTCTTGACGAACTTCGCTCAGAGGCAAAGATGTTCGATATGAATCTAAGTTTAATCATGAATCCACATCTGAATGTGGCCCCGCAACATCTGAAAACTGCAGGTTTGGAATTCAGGAGAATTTATACACCAGCTACATTTGAGAAAGATCCAGGTGCATTTATGAAGGTAAATATTTCTATTCTCGCGAAGAAAGATGATGAGAGCTGTTACATTAATTTACTCACATCCAGTCAAATTCGAAGTTTCTCCAGCATGGTCGAATGATTGTCGAATGATTGGACTAGTTTCTGAACCTACTTCGGATCTTGTATAATAGCACCGGTAGAATTACGGATGATTACTACGAAATTTTTATTTATCACGATATTCCGTCTTAGATGCAGCTTTCAACAAGGGAACAAGGCCTTTTTTATTAATTTCCCTGTTTGAAGAAATACGACTTTCTAGTTTTGATGTTATTATGATAACAATGTGATACCTATTATATATCAGTTAATTTAGAATTTTCTTTCAGAATTCGTTAAGTTTTCGTCATTTTGTATTATTGAAACTGCGTAACGTTGATAAGTAAGGTCACAGAACAGAGTTGTGAAAAAACGTGATTTTCATATGATTCTTCACAGCTTCAGTATTATTGGTCAACGTATTTCAGCTCTCGACCGTTTCTACAGATACAATCGAATAATAACTGCATTCTGAGTGGATGGTACCGTCAAAATCTGGACGTAAACTTTGTTTCATGAATGGACTGTAGGTAACCCGAGCCCGTCAATTTATTAAGGGGACTAGCCCGTCCTACCCAAAGTATACGCTTTGACAACAACCTATGGTTACCTCTTACTATTTATTCATTTCGTCGTTGGCTAGCTGTTATCTTAGGAACACCTCCGAGGCCCAAATTTACCGAGTATATAATAGAAATAGAAATATTTATTTCATGTAAACAATTGAACATGCATACATTCGTCATAGATAGTGATAAGGATCACATAAGATAAAATATAGTAAAATACGCTTCACACAAAGACATAATGAACATACAAGTGAGGCGAATATCATAATTTAAGACAACATGAACATGTTAAAATGAAAGAGGAAAAATTTAGTAATACCAGTGGAATTATCTTTTATTCTTGGAATAATCTGCTTCTCACATGCACAAGTAACCACATGTTCCAGATAATCATCTACAGAATAAAAACAATTCTGTGTTAAATAATTACGGATCTTAATTTTGAATGATGTACAGGACATATTATCATCCTTGAATTGCTGTGGCAAAGCATTATATAATTTTATACCCAAAAATCTATAGGAATTATGTGTTTTCGTGAGTCTGAAAAATGGAACACACAGATCATTTTTTTTCCTTGTATTATATGAATGAATATAATTGTGCTGAATTCTTTGACATATTATATTTTTTTTTATATAAAGAAGGCACTCCAAAATGTAGCAACATGGTAATGGCATGATGTTTAATTTCCTGAATAATGGTTTACAGTGATCATCATATTTACTGGATGTTATTATTCGAATGAATTTTTTTTGCGCAATGAATATTTTTTGACTGTGGCATGTATTTCCCCAGATTATCAAGGCAAACGTCATGGTGCTATGGAACATAGCAAAATATGCCATTCTTAGATGGTCTGTATCCACATTCAGCTTCAGCTGTCTGAGAGCGTAAGTGGCTTTCGCAAGGCGCTTAGATAAATTTTCAATGTGAGGAGCAAAAGTTAATTTGTTATCCAGTATCAGCCCCAATAGTTTAACATGATCATCAGATGGGGAAGTGGTGCTCATAACGAGACTCTGTGTTTTAGATTCATTGAGGAATAAATAATTACAATCGAACCAATTTTTTGATAATTGTTCCGCGTGGTTAAGTGTTTGTGCTGCGTTGTTCTCGTGGGAGGCGCTAGTTATGTAGGTTGCATCGTCAGCATAAAAAATTGATTTAACTCTCTGGTCAAGATTAGAGGACAGGTCATTGAAATATATTATAAATAGTAGGGGCCCTAAAACGGAACCTTGTGGCACACCAAAGTTGACTGCATGACACGCGGATGTCTGCTGTTCGAGTTTTACATACTGGGTACGATTTGCCAAGTAGGACGAAAAGAGGATCAAGGCAACTCCTCTAATTCCATACCTTTCAAGTTTTGTTAACAAGATATCGTGACGGACTGTGTCGAATGCCCTCGTAAGGTCGTAGAATCTCGCATGACAAAATTCCCGGCACTCGAAAGCATCCGACACAGTCTCATAAAACGCGCATAATGCTGATGAAACTAGAATCAATGGCAATTGACTGAATTCAACGCCTCTGATCGCCCTATTTCGAATTTACCACGCCTTCATTGATCGCGTTCAACAATAATAATTTGATTTCAAGTCTTGACTGACCATAGGACCCTGCACTAATTTTATGAAAAACGGCTTTCGGTTGAGTATTCTTGATTCCTGAAATTTGTAGTTCAGGTCATCCTGATCAAAAATTACCATCGGCACAACCCAAACCGACAAAGATTCAGAATTTGTTGATTTCGCGGAAATCGTCTTGATTGTATTCGTTTGAATTTTTGGTGAGATTCTCTCATATTTATGGATTTGATAGGTTTTTTAATTTTTTTCGATATCTATACAAAATGAACAATTATGCATAGGAAAGCCTGAAATTTGATGCCAATTTACCTCACTTTACAGTTAGTAATTTTCAAAATACGGGAGGATCAGATGAAAATAAATGAATGCTGCTGACTTTCTGGAGTTAAGGAATACATAATACTGCTACTTTGTGTTGATTTCGATGGTGTAGTGAGTATTAAAAAATTGTTCATATAGGGCATCGAAAAACTCTAATAAAATGATTTCATACATTCTTCAGCTTCTATCAAAAACTCTGCAAGAGGATTTCGGCTGTAATTCGGATATGTTCTTCATCACTCGATGCTCATCAAAAACTTACGTTGGCACAAGTGTTCAAATTTAGCCGTTCAGTTCATACATGGCTTTCAAAAAGCCGCATTTATCCATTGATTGCTTCAACAAAATGTGTGGGAAATGATAATGTACTAGGAACAATTTGAGTATTTCTCACACACTTGCATTGAATATTTTATCATCTTCACCAGATAATTATCATCAAACTGTTCACTACTAGCTACTAACAGATTACATTTGATTTTTTGTAATGCAAAATGGCGAAAACAACATCATTGCGACCATTTCGACTTAAAACCCACAACACCACAATAATAACATCTACGTGTCCCAAACAAAGTGTATTGATGAACTGAAATTCTTATTCTGTGGTGGTTTTCACCACTGTAGTGAAGTTTGTTCTGTGAGAACGAGAACGTTGCGTCCGTTACCTCATTGATTTGGTAATGACTACCACAGCTGTAGGCCAAACGTCAGGAGTGAAAACCTGTGGACCACGGCAAATAAACCCGAAAAACAGCCCGGAATCAAATACCTCCGGCCGTGAAATTTCACGTTCTTTCATGAACTGAAATTTCCTGGAAATGATACCAGCGTTCCATGAGATGCTAATACTCGCATATTGGTGATTCGAATAAAGATATACTTCAACGCGTGGCATAAGGTGTCAAAGTTTTTTCAATATGCCAAATAGTATTCTGAATACTTGGAGAAGACTACTTGCATGAATGGAAACTAACAAAAATAATCTGACTTTGATCCTTTATCACCCGTATCTAGAGATTAATTCCGTAATATTCTGACATTTTGCAATACGATTCCAAAAACGGATGGTTATAGGAATAAAAAAAGAAATACCTATCTATATTTTTGTGCAAATTGGGCCAAGGTGCTACTGATGAGTTCCTTAAAGTTTCGTTCAAAAGACAAGCTTCAAGTCTTGCAATAGCGGAAGTAAGAGTATCTCTGATGCAAAGATTTTTCACTACTTCGATTATAGGATTTGGAGCGATACACCGAAGATGTATATGGCAAAACACGTGAATGAAATTTCCAATACCCCATATGATACGGAGCCTGATATTGCTGAAGCAGTATACATGGATGATAAATCTGCCAAGTCTCCTATTTTTCGTCATTCTTATTGTCGCACAAGGGTCGTCATTTGTTGAAACCAGTTTCGATCGTTGCTAGTGATGGATAAATCCTCACTATTCAAGGTCCATCCTTCTCAGATAATCGCAACAACGACGCCCGAATCTTGAACAATGAGTTGACGCAGAAGAGAAGGTGCTAATGCTCGGTTAGCAAGAGAAATTCTAGAAAGGGGGAAAACTTTTATTATCTTTCAAGTGCATGTGCAAGAACGCCATCTGAATGATAAAAATGGCCAGTGGAAGTGAATGGTTCGATATATGTTAGAAATTTTTTTTCTACGTCTCACCATATATTAAATCCAAGCTATTACGGTTGGCATATATCAGTTCAACTTGGCCCCTATCGTATGTGTAAGATAAATTACAAAGGCTGGAAGATGATATCCAGTATCCAAATTGAGGCAATAACCACCGATCCTGGGTTGTTTGCAATCTAGGGTTTTTTCACCTTGAAGTAAAGCAGGTGAACTTCATTGCTTATAACAAATCAGGTATGGCGGGTCAAGGATATGAGTCAAAAATATTATTATATTATTGAACTTGGTGCAAGAACACTTGGTACAGCACATGTTGCAAGCATTATCTGAGATTTACGTATGCAAAGCACGAAGAAATTATTCGATCCCCACAAAACACCCCATCGAATATCATTTGAAAGTCATTATTTTGTGGTAGATGGATTATTTCTTCATAGTTTCGATATAAATCGCACCTGGCTACCCACCTTGAAAAACAAGAAATGGTATGTCAAATATCAAAATTTCATAAATAGTTTCGAGAGCGAACCTAGAAGAGAAATATTTATGAACAAGTTTTCAAAACAGAAGCAGATTGGGTTTTCAATACCAACAGCGATAAGTATTTCGATGAATATTAGTTCTTCATCTATTTTTTGATAGGCACATTTGAGTTCTACAAGGAGTTGCTGACTAATAGAACGTGTTCCATACAGAAAGATCTGTTTTTTTATTTTATTGCAACAACTTTTTGGGGTGGAAGAGAAATCTGCCCTCCTACACTTGTAGGTATAGATTCCAAAATCAATTCGTATACTTTTTCAGATTCTGGCAGGTATAGAACCCAATAAAACTACGAAGAAAAACCCCATTGAATGTTTCGCAAAATGTAGCAATAAATAGGCCCAACGATATAATGGAAAAATAATACTATGAATATAATAACACATTTCTTATACGGAATTAATGAACCAGAAAGTTGTATCTGGTACGTAGACGACTTTGGAAATCTCCCCAGTTCAGCACTATGAAGTATGTGTTGTTTCTAGCATGTTATCATTTCACATACATTCAATCGAATTATAAATCAGAATGATATCGAATGGAAGATATGACTGTTTGTAGTAAATGGATGAATGCGACTTTTTGAAGGCCTTTTAAAAACTGAATGGCCCAATTGGGGCACTTGTGTTGATCAGCAACCTCACTGCAAAGTTTTGAATAGAGGCTGAAGAATGTATAGAGTCAATTCTTTCGTTCGATGCCCTGTATAAACAAGTTATGAATGCTTACGACACAATCGAAATCAATATGAGTTGTCAGCATATGTATTCGTCAACGTCAGAAAGTCGGCAGAATATATCGAAGAATTACTGAATTATAATAAAAAAAATTATCCAAACTGAGATAAGAGAATCTTTTCTCAGTTTCTCCCATCAAGTTTTTATTGCTTTCCAATCCCTCTTCATATGACCGGGCATGGATTTGAAAGATCGGCATCTTTTTGTCCATTCTGTAAATTGTTCCTTGATTGTTACGTCAGTTATTTTGCATTCTATCATGCTGTAGCTTTTTGCCAATATAATTGATATGTTTTTCTCGGTTAGGAGAAAAAGGCGGTTCTTCGTCTAATTTTCTCATACGAAATTGGGAAACTCATTTTGTATTCTCAAGTGTAGTACAACTCAAGCAAGTAACAGATTCCAATACTCAAATCGAACACCACAAAATCAAATTAACTTTCCATTTTGATAGAATTGAACTTTTCACCAATCAGATCGGAACACTTCATATTGGACAAAGTTGCCAGCTTTTGCTGCACGGTAGAACTCAGTTTTCGTTACTGTATAACATGCTGGTGAATTGCACTCTACAGTAGACCTAAGTTCAACAAAAAACTCATTTCAATTGAGCTCCAGAGGTATTTGTGAGACTGGCGCGAGCTGAAATTTGGACGTTGTTCTTATTCCTCAATCAATCGAGTAGCATGCATAAGTACCTATTCATGGCCCCATAAACCATGAAACGTTGTAGAGTTTCATATTGAGAAACGAAACTTCCAATGTTTTTATGCCACCGTTGTATAGTCAGTCATCACTCAGATTTTTCTGTGAAGAATACAGCCCCGTCTGAAATGCACATGTCGATAAAGCATTGTAGGTAGGTGGATACCTATCGATATTAACAGAGCGAATGGTCGCTCCAAGATCTCAGTTCAGATACTACCAATACATCAAGATACAAACTATCTTTGTTGTATTGGGAAATCACTCTGCCACGTTGCATGGTTAACGGGTCCGCGAATAACCAAGCTGCAACTGAGGCCCGGCACAGGCAGTTAGAAACAAACCCTACTAGTTGAAGAACTTTCATTCTAATAATAAACAATATTGGTTATAACTTCTCAATTTATAGAAAAAAAAAACAAGAACATTGAAAATTATCCAATATGAGAATGAAAATAATAACGATATAAGCAGGTCCCTCTGATTTCTTGTTCACCTCTGAATGACAGTAGATAATCGATTTCAGAGGTAGACAGAAATAGGTCCTATTATCTACCTGTATCTTGTAGCAAGAACAAGTCTTTGAGCCCATTGAGGCCTCAAGAGATTCAAATTCACTATCAAATTACTCGTATTTTCTCTACCCCAGTTTTCGTCCCCAATCGCAAGTGACTTATATCATTGAGGAATCATTTTTTAGCTTTTTCTTCTCCGAATTAAAAAAAAATACGAAACCATGACAAAATGGAATCGAATTACTTATTATCAGAGACTCACCGTTGATAGGTACGTGTATATTCTCGAGTTAATTGTTTCAAAGAATTTTTTTCTTCTTGGTTTGGAAAACAAAAAGTCATAAAAACTTAGTTTTCCCCACAAAGAAATCATCTTCCCACATATGTTAACCTTGTTTTCATCATTTGTTCATGATTGGGGCTGAAACAGTTATACTAACCATCGGCATTTGTTTCAATATTCATGAAAATGATTGCCTCCTGAAAGGCTTCATGTTTTGTGATAATGATCGAGGAAACGAATCTTTTGAATGGGCTCGTTTCATTTCACTACTAGAGAATGCCAAAATGCTCGGATCTGGTTTGTTCACATTCTTCTCAAAATGCCGTTTCATTGGACCAATCAGGCCAGTTGAGTTGATGAACGACCAGAATTCCTGGACGAACTAATTCGTTTCATTTTGGATTATTGAAAGGAAAAAACTTTCAAAAAAGCGTTAGATCCCCAAAAGTCGAAAAGATCGAGGTATTTGAAATACTGTGCAAGAGAGAAATATGGCTCATGTATCAGACTGAATAGTTATCAACTGTGGGTAGTGACTGTTTGGTTGGCGATCAATGAAATATTAGAAGAATAAATTCGTTTCTTTTCGACGTTCTCACGAATTCTTTATATGTTACCATACACCTCGCGCTGGGCCGAAAACCAAACATTCCTTGTTGTCATTAAATGCCCGTAATTAATAGTTGAAGTGAATTGGTGTAAAAACTTACAATGAGTGTGTGACAATATCACGGCCAGTACGTTATTACATCTTCAAATCATAGAATGGGTTGCTTCAAGTTGGTGAACGAGTATCATTGAAATAACTCAGTATTCTTCCCTTCCCTCCAATAAAATCAGAAAAAAATATCCAAGAATCAGTAAAATTTCGTCATCGTTCACAAAAATAAAACAAGGGGTTTTAGTGATGAGTTGAATAAATACTGCCACACCAAAGTTGAAGTCAGGTTGTCTTAACTAGAAATTATTGAAGTAAAAACATAAAGCAGTGTCACACCTTACAATTTATTGCACAATAACTTGAAATTCTTCAAGGCCACAATTGCCATCAATTTTTACATTCAGCAGTAAAATCCATAACTGTCTTCAGCGATTCATTGATGACAATAGGCATTGTTCTATACATTGTCAATAAACTCATGTATTTTTTGTTTTATATTGCCTATACCAACATTATATGAATTCTTTCATGAATTTATTGTGCAATAATACTGTATATACGCTCTGCTATGAATTGACTAAGGTGTATTTTCACCTCGCAAGAATTTTCATCCTGAAAATTTTTGAAATTGTCTTTCAATTCATTATGTTATATACCACATATCCATCCTAATTTTTTTTCATGGTACCCAAATGTTAATTCACTGCAACACAATTAAAAAATATTATCGGAAACCATTATTTTTCAATAGTGGGGTGCCTGGGGGTTTCGACCTCGGACTACAGTTACAGTGAATGAATTTAGATTTTTTATGTGGGATTTTTTTTCTTATAGTATAAATTGCAATGTTTACCAAATATTTTTTTGTGCTCTCGATCTTTTCATTTTTCAAAGAAATTATTATAAAAAATTGTTTTTTCAGCATAAAATTTTGCTTCAAATAATATTGTTTTTCATTTATGTGTGAAATTGCACCTGATAAAAGATGGAGGAACATGTATGAAGAATATCTTTGTGTAGCAAGGGTCGAAGAGACCTTGAATCAAACATGTAGGGGAGAGCGGAGCAGCAGTACCAAGGGACAACAAAATATTTTTCATGCTTGAGTTCAATACTGTCGTTTCGGTACAATTGAAATGAACTCAGTACCAATTCAATGCTAATATTCGGTATATCAGTACAAATTTCTACTGAAAAGACCATTTTTCAGTTTAAAATCACCGTTGGTTAAAACGCACTGTCTCAACTGCAGAAATTTAAATAATAATATATAGCACTCAAACGTTTGTTTTATTTGAATTTCTGCCATTCAGTACATTTTCCTCGAATTCAATAATTACTTTTTTTTGAACATTCAATAGGACATTCTGAAAGGTGCGTTTTTTTTTATATACGATATTTCTCTGTAAATGTTGTGTTGGATGGCAGTTAAAAACTCAAGTTTTGATAAAAACTTTCAGTTTATTTCTAATAGAAATTGTGATCGAAACGATTTGTTTTAATAAGGAATATAAATTCATATAGTACCTATTGAGCTAATGATTTCATGCATCGGGGCATTTTCCCTATGCTGAGGCTGTACAAATTTATCTGCAAGATATATTTTTTCATACAGTAAAGTGTGGTATATAAATGCACTAGAGGAGTTATTTATAGTTGAGATATTATTCAGGCCCTCGAAAATGTTTGTGATATATCTTTCAATAAAATTCATCAATAAACTACTTCGACAGGTGCTAGAACAGATAGGGATAATATCGATGTAAACATGTTGCCCGACTCCAGGCAACATGTTTGAAATTCTCAAACCACGTTTTAACTGTTTTGAACAACTCTCACGAGAAAATTTTATTCATATTTCATCTCACATATTTTAAATACTTGACATTATCATGTACAGAATGTTAATCTGACAATGCACTCGAAAATCATTCATTCATTTTCAAACAATAGCAACCATTCTCAATAACACACTTCCCTGAAGATGACAGTATTCACTGTCAAAATATCGGAAATATAGTGTTGAAAGAGTACACGTTTTGCTTGCTGCTTTACCCAAGAACTATTTGTTTCCTAACAAGTCAGCAAAGACTTCCCATCTACTATATATATATATATATATGTATATATATATATATATATATATATATATATATATATATATATATATATATATATATATATATATATATATATCTTATTATATTACATTATTTGGGACCACAACATTGACTTTGGTGATCTACCTTTCGATGTATCATCGTGTATTCAGAAAATTCCTTTGTATCATCTGAAAAATGAATTTATTCCAGTACCTGAGCGATGATTCATTTACCACCCCTAACATTCGGCATGCCGAGCTCGCATCTAAGTTTTCGCGAGTTTTTCTGTATCAGTTCTCGTACCAAGGCAAAATGGATGGTTTGTCATTTCTACAAGATGTACCAGGTGAGAATAATGTATAATTAACGACAAGAAATTATATTTTCGAAAACTTTTTTCATATTCCAAACATAGATGGAAATAATCTAATGGCTTACGTCTTCAATTTTAAATAATGTTTTCGAAAACTCATTGAAGAATATCATTGGGCAGAAATGTGCCAACTTCATTTATTGCTTTTGATCTTGAATTCATTTATGATTATATCCGTTTTCAAATCTTTTTTTACCAATTTTTCAGGACTTCAGAAACATTCAAATTAAAAAAAATACTTAACTCAAGACTCCTGTCTCAGAATGATTCGAAAAAATTGATACATGAGCAAACTAACAGAAATCTACATAGCTATTCCGGATTTTTGGAATAGTTTAATTATTTTCCATTATTGAATTCTGTCATTTCTGTTGATATAAATCGTGGCCTACATGATATTTATTCATTGTTCTGAGATGAAATTGAAATGTCGTGCTCCATGTTATGAGCTATATTGAATTAATGTTTATCTTCATGAAATTATCCGCCAATGAGTGGATAGAATCCTCAAAATTAAGCTAATATAAAATGACACAGTCTCACGACTCAGTGTAGTTGAATCGACAATGAAGGATGTCAAATTAGGATTACAGGACTGCTTTCTGACGACGTGATATCTTTCAAGCGATGCCAAATCCGATACATAGAAAACAATTATCCGTATCAACCGAAAACATCAAAGAGACAAAAATTATACTCTCGGTGTAGATAACTACTGATGAATCCACTAGACTAACAAAATGTAAAGTATGTAAATTTCCGTAGTAACCAATAAACATTTACAACCAATACATAATGTAAGTATTATACTTATGGTTTCTGCAATATAATGCCATATATTAAAGAGATTAACGCCAAGGGATTAATAGTAATAGACTTCATTCCCTCCTGTAGTCTGTAATCTGCCTATCAAGCGGAAGGCCGGGGTTCGAATCCTCGCCGGGCCACCGTGCTGGGTAATCTGAGGGTTGACGTTCGTCAGCTGGTTAACGGAACGAACAATTTTAGAACAACAACAACAATTTCGAGCAACTGAATTCCAAGACAAGAGTTCGAAGTCGAAACGGGGTACTCTCCTTTTCTCCGTTAGTTAATTATGGCCCTTCAAATACCAATACATTACATTTTTTGCAAAATAGAACTGATGAAACACGTCACCTCGCTCATCTTCATTAAACATTAAAAATAAAAGTAAAACTACTAAAAACTATCATCGAGATTTACATTTCAAGTATGGCTGAACAGACAAAAAGTTTAACGAACATTTCATTTCGTTTTAATTTCGTCTAGGTGTAAAAGCTAAAAATTTCGAAACCTTGTCATCCCCATATCTCATTATTTGTGATTGGGAATTATAAAAGCAACAGTGTGTGTTGGCACTCTGGAGCTGCAGAAGGTATGGGCAATGAATATCGTTATTAAACACTCTACAGTACAGTGTCACCAGATTCGTTTAAACTCTTCAATGTTGTAGGGTGCTGGTTTATCTGAAATCTTCTGAAAATTCTCGAAGAAAATAATCAGCAATTCGTAGGGTCAATCAATGAGTTAAATGCCTGGGAAATTTATTTTTGATAGCTTTGAGGTTATTCCCACTTGGAATCGGTAATACGGATCCCATACTATACATACGAAAAATATATTTTAGGAATAAAGAAACCAACAATTCATTATTGATGTTTATAATTCCATCAAATTGCTCATGGTAGTATTTATGTGAGGATTATAAGCTGGGTTAACTGTCTCCCAAATTCCGGATTTTATCTACCATTCAATTCAATTGTATATGATGTCTATATTTTGGGACAGAAATACCGAAGCATTTGTTGAGTTTTAAGGCGAGGTCATTCATAATAATTGGCAGTTCATTCATATTTCTAATGATTCCTTGCTGAAGTCAGAGCAGTCATCAGATGTTACTTCAATGAATATTTCCAAAAACATGTGTGTTGTGATTCTAATAATGAAGATGAGCTGGATGTGGATTTGTGAAGAATATGTAAAATTGATCCAATCAGAAAAAAGTGAAAAGAAATTGAAAATGAAAAACTTCGAAGGAACGAAAAACAATGTTAAAACCAATAATTTCAACCACAACAAATATGAGAATTGGATCAATTGTTGGATACTTATTCAACCACTCTTTATAGTCTCCTTTATATTCTCATTTGAAATACTCTCATCTCAAGGTGCAGATACTGTAGCCCATACTACAGAATTGAAATATTTGTTTGGGGGAGTTGAAGGTGCACTACGCGATGCCAGAAATTACCCAATATCAGACCAATTAACAATGAGACGAATGCTGGAACTCTGGACAAATTTCATTAAATATCAGTAAGTAAAATGAAAATCTATGGATCATGAAAAATTGAATCATTTATTATTGAATGCATTAAATTACTAACACTACATACACAAACAGTTTCTTCATACACGTTCTGCCAACGAAATTAGTCAGTTCAGGAATTCGAACACTATTGTTGTAAATTACTATCGAATTTCGTGACGAGCCAGAACATTTTTGAGTTTACATGAAAATCGACATATGGAAATAGAAATGGTTTTCTGATTTCTCCATATTTTCGCTTCGTTAATTGGCTACTGTCTATTTTTTGACACTATAGCACGCTTTCATGGATCAATTTGAAAAATTATATGCATCTGTAATAACTATCTGAATGACATCTGAGTCTAGAATTATTGATAGACAAAAGGACCTATGGAATGGATTCAATACTCAGAATGGTGGGCATCCGAGAAAACGTGACTATTGTCCCTCTTCAGTACTCATTTTTGTCAACATTCGCAAAACAGCTCAAACGTACACAGTCTATAGAAAGTAGTCAAATATTCGTGATTGTTTTCATAATAATTTTCACCCTTGTGTCATCTGAAATACAAATAACATCTACTTGTTCACAATAACTCCCATATTTTGTTGACTTGCTTTCTCTATATTATACTTATGGCATATTGAGCACAATAATAATAATCGAATGACGATTATATATTACTATTATATAATCAATGTTCTCATTCATTATTATAAAACTACTTTTTCATTGCAGGAATCCCACTCCAAAGCAAATCGAACTGTTACAGAATGTAGTATGGCCTCCGGTGAAACCTGGTGAAATACAATACTTGAACATCAGCAAAACTTTGAATGTGCTCTCAAATCCAAAGTACTACAATGAGGTCAGAAGTGTTCTCATGAATTACATTAAACCTCCATTGAATGTGTTCTGAAACATTCGCCGTAATTATTAATTCTTCATCTACTATGCCAACGGTCTTAATTTTATTATGATTCATTGATTAATAAATGGGTTTTGTGAAAATGGGATATCATTCACCAGTCCACTTGGCGCAAATCCCTGTCATCATCCATGGATGATGATGATAATGCATTATCATCTGAATAAATTGAACGAATTTATCTTCACATTCACTGCATTTCAAACACCCAATGCACTTACATGCCAAAGCAATTTTGCTGAAAATTTGCATTTTGGGTCGTGCAAATGATTCATAAGTAAGTACTTTTTATAATTTGGAAGTTATGAATTAAACAATGGAAGAATTAGCGAGTAAAGCACTCGAGATAAAATTGTAACCGCAGATAGGTGGTTTTGAACCAATTTTATGCGGATAACCAAAATGAATTCGTATTCACCAATTCAGATTGGTACTGATGACACCTTCCAAGCGACCCTGGTTATATATCAGTGACGTCATAAATCAGCTGTTAAATTGAGTGTCATAGTTATCACCCAAAATTTTGGTATTCACCTACCTATGGAGCAGTTTCATTTTTTCGGTTATGAGTTTCGAAAAAAAAATCGCGGGATTCTGCCATTTTCATTTTTGAAGTTGATTGGTGTTGTTTATGTTATTTGGACTCCAAGCTCTTTGGTGATAATTATTATTACGGATAAATACAAGTACTGTTCAAGTCCAAATTACGAGAGTAATGATAACCAACTAGAGGTCTCGGACCTTCACACTGCAAATCTGCTTCTAGATTGTATATAGGTACCAAAATATTTTCTCCAATTATAAATTGAGATGTTGAATTACGATATGGGATTCACGATTTACCTAACTTTCTCAATTTTGTTATTATTTCCTCATTTCATAAAAAGTTCAATACATATAACATTGTCTGTTTTTTAAATAAGGATGAACATTGGAAACTGAGCAGTTCGATAGTCACTAGTTTAAGGTAAGTGTAATATAATATATTTTATCTACACCCGTACTCTAATAATACACTTATATGCCCACAACCCGTTTCATAATGAAATCCATTACGATACAGATTTTTCATTACGATACAGATTTTCAACCAATAGAAACCCATTATTTTTCAATCAAGCATGATGTGCATGCTCTGCAGTTGACGTTTGTCAAGTCAAAATCGGTATAGGTATTGAACTTTTTAAGAATATAGCCAAACTTCGATAATTATAACAAAATGTCTGATACCAGCGATATGGGAGAATCACCTTCGACACCTTCACCGACAGAAATACAGTTAGAATGATTAAATTTTTCATTTGACAAATGCATGATTTATCACTTATTTTTTCCTCGAGTTATGTGAGCTCTCCGTAGCCTAGCTGTCTGTGGCGCTGAAATTGAATATTCTTGGTGGAAGAGACGTAGGTTCGAAACCGGCTTCGAGTAATCCTTTTTTTCCTTAATTTTTGATCTTCTTTTCATATCTCATCGTTTTATTTCTCGAAGTAATACTATTAATTACAATTCTGTAGAATTTTTCAAAGAAATTAGTTTAATCAGTATTATTGTGTGCAAATATAAATATAATATTTGTAGTTCTTCACTATTTATCGGGTGTAGATAAAATGGCGTATGCAACTCTCATGTAATGGTTATTAATGCACTCGCATAAACCATACGAAACTCACCTTCGGCTCGTTTCGTATCCCGGTTTATGCTCATCTATTAATAACCATCATTACACGATCGTTGCATAATATACCTACTATTATCTACACCCGTACTCTAATTATACACTTATATGCCCACAACCCGTTTTATAATGAAATCCATTACGATACAGATTTTCATTACGATACAGATTTTCAACCAATAGGAACCCATTATTCTTCAATCAAGCATGATGTGCAAGCTTTGCATTTTGACGTTTGTCAAGTCAAAATCAGTAGGTTTTGAATTTTTGAAGAATTTAGTCAATTTTCGATAATCGTATGAAAATGTCTCATAGCAGTGATATAGAAGAATTACCAGCGACTCCTCCACAGATGTCTTAGACAAGAAAAAAAATACAATCGAAAGGATTATATTTTTCATTTGACAAATGCAACGCATATGTTTTTATTTTCGACGAATTCAAATGAGTTGTCATGGCCTAGTGGTCAATGGCACCGGCAGTGGACAGAAGCGTCCAGGTTCAAATCATAAGCTCGGCAGGTACTTTTTTTTCATTTTATTTCCTTTTCATTTCTCATTGTTGTATTTTCCGTGTTTATACCATTCATTAATTATAATTTTGTAGAATTTTTCAAAGAAATACGGTTGGTTACCTACTATTATTGTGTTCAATATAAATACCTAATAATATAATATTTTTAGTTCTTGATTATTTATTGGGTGTAGATAAAATAGCGTATGCAACTCTCATGTAATGGTTATTAATACACTCGCATAAACCATACGAAACTCACCTTCGGCTCGTTTCGTATCCCGGTTTATGCTCATGTATTAATAACCATCATTACACGATCGTTGCATAATATACTATTGCAATGCCATGAAGGTGAACTAGCAATAAATCATGATGATTTAAATCCCCATTATTTACTAAAAGATATGACTATAAATTAAATGTTAATAGTTTTATTAAAGTTGGTGCTTAGAGACTGTTAGATCAGCATTAAGTCGATTGTAAACTCTTTTTTTAGATGCCGCTGCTGCAGAGAAATATATGCAGGAGCTTTCGAATTCTAAGTCAATACCTGATGATCAAAGACGAAAGGAAGTTCGAATATAAGCCCACGATGAACAACAATCCCCCAAATATTAGAGCCAATATATTCAAATTCATTAAATACTGAAATTATTTGGTCTAGAAACAATCTACAGATAAAGATAATGAGGCAACGAAACTCATGCTTTCAATGATGGAGAAATTAGAACATCTTTATGTTGACAAGAAAACCAGGAAAGCACAATTATGGGGCGATGGTGGTCCATCGATAATAGTCCTGCACTCCTTTCCATTTTGAAAAATAGGTGTAATTGGCTCCACCCTCCAAGGGAGGGAATTATAGTGATGGAATGGATGTGTAAATATGTAAAATAGTTTCATCTGTTAAGTAATGAATTTTTAGCAATTCTCTCGTACTTCAGTTTGCTTCAACATTCCGCTCTTGCCTGTCAGCATTCCCTACAGGGAATCTTTATTCAAATTGGGGTTTTCAAAAAATCTTCATTCCAGTTATCTTGGTGGAAAATTAAAAATAAAATTTGTGGCGACAGCTTTAGCAAATGACTAAAACGAACGAGAACCGTTTGGATATTCAACAAGTTTAGATTATGTGCTTCTTAAGCAGCTTCAATTGTTGCATTAACATACTCGTATATCGTCTCTAAACTGGGGTTTTGGCGCCAGCGATTGAATGTCGCTTGTTTGGATGTGACAACACTACAGCAGTTTTTATCGAGACTGTGGTGTCTTCGTACTACTTGGAATAAATGTTTCCATTCCCAGAATGATGGTTGCAGAGATTTCTTGGGCACCTACAGTGGGATCACCAGATGAAAAACAGACCCTTTTCCAAGGAAAATCAGAGAAAATCATTAGAAGACCGTCCCAGTCTGCTGACTTGTTATGCCAGACACGACGTGCGGGTAACTAACCATTTATTGGACCGGAAACGAACAAGTTGTTGAAATCAAAGTGTGATCAGAATTACCCAAGGGAAGTGAATTTTGATCTGATGAATAACAGGATGAGTAGTAAGAAATAGGTCCGGTGTATTGGCAAATTGGTTATTCGTATAAGGAATACGAGTGGGTTGAGTTATCAGTTGTTCCAGATCATTGGTACTAGCAAATTCCTCTGCCTGTCGTCCTCTTTCATCTCTTTTATTCGAGAATTTGAGCAATGACGAATTATGAACATTAAAATCACCCATTATGGTGACCTCGGCAGTTGGATGGTTTTCTTTGATGAAGTCGATCATTTCTGATAGAAATTCGAATAGTCTGTCAAAAGTCATTGTTAGGTGATAAATGAAGACAACAGACAAATTTAGTTTGTTGATGATTGACAAGCTTAAACCACATCACGTCAAAATCTTTCGGTTCCAGCCCTTCTTCGCGTTGGCACGATAAATCATTCCTAGAGTAAAGACAAACACCACCTTTGAAACGAAAGCGAGAATAGAATCCATAACCTGGACAAAGCATATGTACATTATTCATATATGGAATTGACCTGAATTTCAGTTAGAATAAGAATGTCAAGTTTTCCGATTTGCAGATGATGATGCACATCACTGATATTTTATTTATTCCACGAATATTACGTCCATCATATTCTGTTCGAGATACGGTTTAGTAGATTTCATGTCCCGAGATTGTCCCTGCTATGAAGTCCTTCATTACCATTAAAAGGCTTGGCTTTCCGCAACCGATCGACCCCGAAAAGCATGTTATCTGTTCTATTTGTGGACGTACCCACCCTGGAAACCACTAAGAGGATTCGAAGCAGTCTACTTATTTTTCGAGAATATATTACAATGTGTTCATTAACTCTAGATATTTTGTAACGGGTGTACCAGGACCAGGACCTCCCAATGAATGTTTTACCATGAAAGGAGGCTGGTACCTGAAGTAGGTAACCAGTTCAGTTCTGGTTTAGTGAAAAAAAAATATTTTCGAAAATATATTTTTTTGAGAGGGTATGTGTAACGAAATTACATTTCCTCAAATTGATTGGAAGTGTGCAAACGAAATGATCATCTTGTTGTTATATAAAATCCTCCAGTTGTTCAGTTCATGCACATACGCGATTCTCGTTCTCGCTATGATACACCTCTAACGACGCGACACTCATTTGCGTAGGTAGAGTAGGGAGAAGAGAGTATAAATAGATATACGAGAGCGCGATGTGAATAATTGAGTTCACAACAAGCAGCAGAACGAACGTGATAGCAGTATAGTCAGCAGACTAGCCAACAGAAGAGCCAGCCAAGTATCAACCGCAGACCGTCAGGAAAGAAGCGGCGAGACAGGACCATGCCTGTAACCAAGCGTGAGGGTGATATGTGATAGCAATAAAGTAGGTAGACTATCAACCAAGTGTTTCATTATTTAGGGTCTGTATTCTTAGTAAAGATTACCGCCAGGAATGATTTTTAAATAGTTCCCTATGAATAATTTGTTTGAAGAGTTCTGGTTTTCAGTGGTGTTACACACGGGTGCTGGAAACAATAAGTTACCCAGAGGAACGCTTTTCACACTCGTTGGTGCGAAATTTAGGTGCTGGGAAGCCTGTGCTCAAGGTGAATTCATGAGTTGCCCCCTTGTTGAGCTTTGTCAGGTGTTCTGGTTTTCAGTGCACAGTGGTGTTACACCCAGGTGCTGGAAACAATGTACCTAGAGGAAACCTTTCCACACTCGGTGGTGTGAAACTTAAGTGTTGGAAAGCTGGGGTTCGACAATATTTTGGCAAAATCTCTTTTATAGTAACTACTGTTGAGGTCAGCAGGGCTTATCAGCAAACGAGATGGTGTCAATAGAGCCCAATGGGATGATTAAAGTTTGGCTGTTGTGAATAGAATACCTCAACGAATAGAAGGACCAGGAACTAACAGACACGGCTTTCGTCCACTATGTTATAGAGTGTAAGCTGACGAGAATGATTCGAGTTCATAAACATCACTGTTTGAATTCGCGTTGGGCTTATATACGAGGTGAAATAATGTTGAAGAACCCTTTGTCCAGGAATTAACTTCATGTCATTAAATTTCAAAATTCTCGCTAGGTTTGGTAATGGTCAGAAAGTATGCCCGTGCTGTGCAGGTGGAATAATCACCCAAGAGTGAATTTAAACTAAAAGTGTCGTCGACTAAAAGCGGAAGTGGAGGTAAAAAAGTCACTTTTCAAACGATTTTCAAGGAACCGTATTAAACTATAGTGTTCTTAGAGATAGACTGTAAAGATGTAAAAAAAGGAGAAACCCTTTCAACTGAACAGGAACTTTGGTCTTGAACTGAGTTCAATGTTTTTCAATATGCATGGTTGACATATAGGTATGTTGCTAATAGTCCCAATCAATTTCAATTCCTATGAGGGAAAAAGTGAAGGCATGTGTAGCCAATACATTTTTTTCATATGCGAGAGTATTGTGAAAATCCATATAGATTTGGATTCTGTGAATATCAGTTTTTAAGTTATATGAGAAATCGATATTTCTTTCATTCATTGCCTCCTACAAGGTTTCTTGTATGTTAAACATTATTCTTTGATGTCATTTCGGACCTGTAAAATTCAGTTCACTCGAGTCAATGTGAGGCCATACAGGCATCTGGTAATTTTGAAATGCTGTGCTGTAATCTCTCCGGACTGAAAGTAAGTAAGAGAAAAAAAAGTATGCTTTGCACCTACCTTTTTTTTTTCATCAATCAGTATTCAAAATTAATTTTATCAATACCGATATAAAATTCGATTCATACGTCGGAACTTAAAAATGTGTGATTTGAAAATACCCTGGTAGCAGTTATATAATCGGGAGAAATAATTATGGAAGTAAAGAAAAAAATTATAACATTTTGTAGTTATGTCGTAAGAACATCAGAATATATGTTTACTCTGGGTTAGGGATGATAAAGAAAAAAGACAGAAAGAAATGTTCTGCTATTATTGCTGTTCCTTCTGAACGCATTCCTGATAACCTGCAGGAAACCAGAGTGAGTTTCCTTCTGGAATGGAATGTACAACGGTTGAATTGGTCATTCTGGATTTCACTCACCAGGATACTTCATTTCAACCCATACAGGATCTCGTTTCGCACAGAGAAAATTATTTCTTGAGCTTTTCGTTGGGAAAGAGGATACATTTTGATTGACGAAGGGTAGGAACCTTGTATAGGAAAGTCCCCTCGTAGAGCAAAGTTAAGAACGTATGGTAGAAACCGCCATTATTCGCTATTCAGAAAAACAGCACAAATAATCTAGAGAAAAAACAACGCTCTCTTCATAATTTTCCTACAACACATACGAACTGAAATACAGCAAATTAATGCTCAGCTTTTTTCGTTTTTTCGTTAAATGTATAAATTGGAAGATTTAAAGCGAAATAACGAGAAAAATTTGCATTTTTCCAGGAAAGCTCATAAAATCTTTTTTGAAGTATTCAATTAGAGCTTTCAAACAAAATTAAAAATGTCTCCCTAGCATGAAAATTGACCGACTTATGATCAAAATAAGATCGGTACCCGCTTTTTTTCTACGAAAACAATCTGTGAAAACAACCTTCGAAGTACCCCCTTACTAAAATTGATCGCCATCCTTTTGTGATTCTCTTTATATATGTACTATTAATACACCCACGAAGTTCAACCAATTTAAAATGACTAATTTTAGGAAAATTGAAGTTTAAAGAGAAAAAGATTTTTTTTCAATTTCGTGTTTTTAACCCTTTTCTTATAAATACTAAAGATAAGAAAAAAACGGTACAGTACTGTAGCTTTTTTGATGACAAAAATTTCTGTGTAGATTTTTTGTAAAGTGAATATTCGGCGAGATATAGCTGTTTAACACCTACATTTACGATCGAACATCACCTTAGTCAAGCGCTTTAAACTCTACCCATTTAAAAATAAAGGGATCTTAAGTAATTTTATTCACATAGTCTCAAAGCTCGCTTGAGCTCTACAAAATCGATCCTGAAAAAAAAAAATTATCACCTAAAATGAAGGAGCTATGCTTAAAAAAACTGATCATTTTTTTTTTGAATTACCCGCTTCGGAGCGTAGTAATCTACATAACCGGTATATTCGGCCATTATACGTTATATGTTCCACTTTTTCCATTCATATTGGAATACACCAGTGTATTCTAAGGTTCGAAGACATATTGTATAAAAATTTCAATGTTTTCAAGGAAAGTTTATAAAAAGGGTAGGTTGAAGATTATGAAATTGTATCCTAAAGCATGAAAAAATCATTATTTAACTATTTTCACCCATATTTAGGTTTTTCATGTTATTTTAAAATTTTTGACAATCAGGGATAGTTTTCACCCCCAAAAAACAAAAAGCGTACAACGGCACAATATAGAAAATAAACTAAAGGGTGTAATAAGCCTAATCCCAAATTTTTGTACAAATCGGTGCTGGACGAAAAAATTGCGAGGTTTCACCATTTTTTTAGCTTCATTTTCTGAACTAACTGGGTTTTACTATCATTTAGTTGTAGCTTGTAAGCATGAAACCAATTTTTAGCTTTTTCCTTTACCGCCAGAGATAACGATTGTAGCTGCCCATAGTCAGAAATCGCGCGAACCAAGGAAAAGATAATATAAATTCGTGTTCACTTTATATTTTTGAGGAAGAGATTTGACAACATTTACATTCAGGAGTTGTGATTAGTAAAAGCAATACAGTAAAAGCAGATGATACTGTTACAATCTATATATCAAATATATGGCAATCTTTTAAAATACTCCTACAAAATGACTTTGAAAATATAAAAAATTGGTTCGACAATAACTTATTGACTCTCAATTTCGAGAAATCACATTATCTCCCCTTTACTTCTTAAAGAAATCATCTAGCTTATCTTGGACCTATTAAAATAAATGACTCATATATAAAAGAAGTCGACCATATCAAATATTTAGGCATCCTGATAGACAGGCATTTAAAATGGAATTTCCAAATTGATTATCTAATAAAAAAATTACGCCCTCTATTGCTAAAATTCAAATTTCTTCATAATATTCTCAGTAAAAAACACATGGATATGATTTATTTTTCTTTATTTCAATCTCAAATAAATTATGGTATACTGTCATGGGGGGGGGGGAGTTAATCAGAATTATCTGAAAAATTTGGAAAATTTACAAAAATGGTTCTTAAAAATCATGTATGGTCAAATATTCGATATTCCTCCAAAAATTTTCATTTATTGTTCAAATGTTATTATATTATTAAATCATTTATTTTTAATCCATAATAATTATTCAATAAAATATCTAATCCTTACAAGTGCAGAACTTCGTAAGGTTTAAATGTTTATTCACATATTATTTATTTTAAAATTGTAATATTGAGATTTATTGTGAATAAATTGTTATTATTATTATTATTACTTGTAGGGGAAACTAGTTATTTCGCGAATTTCAGTCTCTCCCAAAAAGCTCTCCAACGATAAAACTTAATAATTTAATAAGTACAAAAAATATACAATATTCATATCACTTAAATAAACCAACAAAACTCTCAAATTGTTTCTGCACCACCCAAAGATAATGGATTTGGACTTGGCGTTGAGCTGGTCGAGCTCAGCGTTTCTTCCTTCAATTTGGTGATTCTGTTGGGGTCTTTCTCCTTCTTATCCTTATTATGCTTATGTTCGTGTTTATGCTTGTGCTTGTGTTTGTGCTTCTTTTTGTCTTTTTTCTTTTTCTTCACTTTACCAGGCGAATCAGTTTTATGTCTATTTTCTCCGTCTTTTTGAAACATTCCTGGCTCGAATCCTACGGGCCCACTTTGACCCATTCCTGGCAGAGAAACTGAATTATCCGAAAAATATTCCTGCTTTTGAAGAGTCGGAGATTCAGCTTTAATTTCCATAATATCTTCCTCCTGAAATTGATAATTAGGTTAATATCATTCATTCACAAAGTCAGAATCCAGAACTATTGAATATGAGAGAACCATTGTTTCAAAGGAATTCAAGTTCAATAAGAAAAGAGGATATCCAAACAAAAAGAAGTGATAGAAAAGATCATTTCCAACCAAAAAAATAATCATATTTCAATATCTGGTTGTTGATAGGTCAAAAGTTAGTGTCATTTTTGTATTTTAAATGAAAATCACTTCATGCAAGATATTGAAATTCGTAGCAGTAATATCAAACCTTATTTGATTGTTCTTTGTGAAACTTCTGATAGGTATGAATAATAATAATAACAATTTATTCACAATAAATATCAATAACAATGCAAAAAAACATAACAATATGTGAATAAATAATTGAACCTCACGAAGTTGTGCACTTGTTGTGAGGAAACATTATATCAGATTTTTATATAATTCAAGTGAATATGAGAATATAAACAAAAATCATAAATATCGCAGACAAATAGTAGTGTAAAAATGAATAGATACAATATAATCATGACACATGCTATATTGGATATTTTTTTTCAATAATATTTTGGAAATATAGTCTAGGAGTTTCAGTAATCCAAGTGTTCACTTTTTTCTTATAAGTGTATTTCGATTTGGTAATTTTGATTGAATTTGGTAATTTATCATAAATGAATGGAGCTAAATATAGAAAAAAAAATTGTGACTTTACTTTACATATATTATTTTTTACAGTTATTCCATTTTTATTTCGTGTATCATGAGTATGCTTACTATAATTAATGCAATTTTTATGAGATAATATATAAGTATCTTGAAACTGAATAATTGCCTAATATCAATTATTTCACAGTCAGAATATAATTTATCAGAAGAATATCTTGGGTTTTTATTAAATATGATTTTCAAAAACCACTTTTGTAATATTTTCAAAAACTTAAGATATATTTGGTCAACTCCCCCCATGATAAAATACCATAATTTTTCATGGCTTGCATAATTGTTGCTTTCAGTAATTGGAAAAAATTAAAAATTATTCGCGTTTGATGTGACGCTGGTACAAAACAGATATACCATAAAAAATGAACAACTATGACAAAAAGTAAGCTATTTCATTCAAATCAGTATTTTTATTAGAAATACAAAAACAGCAATAACTTTTTTAAACCATCAAAAGACTTATAAACGATGAAATTGGAACCTTTGTTGTAGGAGTTTAAACTTTTTCTAGAGATCAATTACCCTAACACCACCAAGCTAATATTTTTGCACTCGACGCGCGTTTCGCTAACAAGGTTAGCATCTTCAGGATACTCATTATCAATTTTTTTTTCTCTTGAAAATAATAATGATAATAATAACAATTTATTCACGATAAATCTCAATATTACAATTTTAAAATAAATAAAATGTGAATAAATATTTAAACCTTACGAAGTTATTGCACTTGTTGTAAGAATTAGATATTTTATTTAATAATTATTATAGATTAAAAATAAATGATTTAATAATATAATAACATTTGAACAATAAATGAAAATGACAGTATAATCAGCACACTGGCAGTCACATGGAAAATTTAAATTCTGTAAGATTCTGGAAATATAATCTGGGAGTTTCAAAAATCCATTTTTTCACCACTTTTTTATAAGAATATTTTGACTTTATTACTTTAATCGAATTTGGTAATTTATCGTAAATAAATATCGAATATTTTTACCATACATGATTTTTAAGAACCATTTTTGTAAATTTTCCAAATTTTTCAGATAATTCTGATTAACTCCCCCCCATGACAGTATACCATAATTTATTTGAGATTGAAATAAAGAAAAATAAATCATATCCATGTGTTTTTTACTAAGAATATCATGAAGAAATTTGAATTTTGGCAATAGAGAGCGTAATTTTTTTGATTAGATAATCAATTTGGAAATTCCATTTTAAATGCCTGTCTATCATGATGCCCAAATACTTGAATTAGATAATCAATTTGGAAATTCCATTTTCAATGCCTGTCTATCATGATGCCCAACTACTTGATATGGTCGACTTCTTTTATATATGAGTCATTTATTTTAATAGGTCCAAGATAAGGTAGATGATTTCTATAAGAAGTGAAGGGGATATAATGTGATTTATCGAAATTTATAGTCAATAAGTTATTGTCGAACTAATTTTTTATATTTTCAAAGTCATTTTGTAGGAGTATTTTAAGAGATTGCCATGTATTTGATATATAGATTATAACAGTATCATCTGCAAAACTGTGT